>JAOEHX010027230.1:0-25302 GCA_025448015.1 Bolborhynchus lineola | reverse complement strand
ACAGGGGGGTTGGAACTAGATGATCTTAAGGTCTTTTCCAACCCTAACTATTCTATGATTCTGTCATTCTATGAGCTTGCAAAAACTATGCCAAAAGCCCTGGAGGGTTTTTTTTGTACTCACAGTAAAATCTGTGCCACTGTGTGTTTGGGGCTGTGTCACCGACTCCAACCACGATGAGGAGCTGGGATAAGCTGATACGTGCTATCTGCTGTCCGCACTTTGTTTTGACACATGGTGAGACTATGAAAAATATGTGGGGTGTGGATAAAGGCATCAAGGGATCATTTCCTCCAAAATTAGTTGTTTGTGGCTTAATTGCTTTTGGCAATCATGCTGAATGTAGGAAGTTTGTGGCAGGGGATCCGAGGGATGAGAGTATCTCTAGCTGTCTGGACTTGGGCGACCTCGGGGTTATCTGCAGTTTTCCTGCTGTAACATCTAGGGTTTGAAGAGCACATGGCATGAACACAGCTGAATAGGGAAAAAGGATGGCAGAGAATTTTTGAGGAAGTTTTTTCAGCTCTGAAATGCAGCAAGGACAGTTTAGTGTGCTGAAAGTCCCCGTGTTTCTGTCATTCATCACAGGGAGATAAACTGAGAGCAGCAAGTGGCAAGATGTATATTTTTCTGTTGATAGGATTTGCAGCAATTTTGTGATTGGGATGATTTGCCCTGGATAGAGTCAAAATGGATTTACTCCAGAGGATCTCTCATTCATTTGTAGTGTCCCTCATTCCCTCCCCTCTCCCTCCCCACGTGTTATAAAAGCAGGCAGAAGCAGGAAAGAGGAGCTATTTGAAGTTGAAACGAGTTCTCTGTTTCTCTCACGGTCCTCAGCTTTTCATGCCTATGCCACTAAGCCATGATATGAGCATATAGAGTTCCCAGATTAGGGATCTTTGAAGTGGAGTTCAGTCTCACAATAAGAAGCAGAAGCAGAATTGTACCGGGTTTTAGATTTGGGACTGAAATTTCAAAGGTGTGCTCTGCCTGGATTTCAGGTGCCAAGGTCTTCTCTCAATGTGATTGAATAAGTTGGGTTTTTTGAGTTTGGATCTAGAAAGATTTGGGATTTAACAAAAACAGAGAAACAGACTGGCATTACTTATTTTTATAGTTTTAAGTTTTCCCAGAACTTGGCCTCCTTCAAGTGTCAGACACGTTAATTTAAAAGCCTGCACATTGATATGGGAATTTCCCTGAGCTATTACTGTTACTACTGTAAAAGCAGTATACTGGTACACCAAGTGCAACTGCATGGAGATGATGAGCAATTAAAGCCACTTCTTGCATAATAAGGCACATTCTATCGTGTTACACTTACTTAATATACCAATGCAATGTGTTATACAGCATTTAGCTAAATTACAGTAAATCACCTATCTAAAGCAGTTTTCCTTTCAGCCTCTCATGTGAAAAAAAAAAAAAAAAGAAAAGCTGGAAACAGTAAAAGGATAATGACCCATAATGCCAGAAAGATAAAAATGGGATTTCAGTTGTCTCCTGGAATTTAAGGCTGTAGCGATGTTGTTAAAGGCAAGCTGTTCTCTGTCCCGTTGCTCCCTTGTATAACCATCACAAAGTATAACAGTCTCTTACTTCTGCACTGAAGAGTAGTGAGGTTAAAGAAAAATGAGTTGCTGGTGGGGGCAGGCAGATTGAAGACAAAAGGCAGGGTGGTGGTTGGGGGCTGTGGAGATTTACAAGTGCCAGGTTCCTCAGGGACCAGCTCTCACTGTGGGTGAGGTAAAACTGTGAGTCTCTAAATGCTGTTCACTACTTGTGATTCTTGCTTCCTTCTCTCTCTGTTACCCCAGAGCCAACTTACTGCAGCACCAGGGGACAGGGGATGGGAAGCTGTCTCTGCATTTTCTCTCTGGAAAGCAGCTTAGTATCAAAATAAGTTTGGCTTCTGTTCTGGGGAGGGAATTTCAGATTCAGTTGCTTATGGGTACATGCTATAAATATCAAATAGATGCACTGCAGTATGTCTCAAAAGAACAACAGATCAGAGCATTAAATGCATCATCACAACAGTCTTCTTTTCCACCTGAATTTGGGATTGTATCTGTCTGGACACATAAATAGGCTTCTATGGGGTACTAATTGTGTTTTTATTTTGCATTATGTTCTATGTGGTTCGATTTTACAGCAGTGAGGAAGCATGCATGGTCCTAGTGTTTGTCGAACATCGATTCTCCATGCTATTCTGAGGAGCAAACCACACCTGCCCCAGGGAGCAGAGATCCTGGGGGGGGCCACTCACCTACATGACTCCTGCTTAGCAGATATTGTCCTGAGTGGGTCAATAATCCTGTAGACCTACTAAATACATGAAAGCAAAGTGAAATAAGTATTTCCCTAGGACTATCTATATTCATCCTTCTCCCTGCTAATATCAGGCTTAACCTTTTTCCTCTTGTTTGGCGCTTCTTGTTGATGTTTGCTAGGTTTTTTTTCTGGCAGTTTTTATTTCCTCTGTGAATTTGCCTTGTTATGTCAGTTTCCTCTCTGCTTCCATTATTTCCCAAAACCTCAGCTTTTTTCTTCCAGAATCACTCTCTGAAGATAACAGGCCCATGCTTCCGCTGCATCTGGCAGGATTAAGAGGTTTTTTAAGGTCTTGGCCCTATACACAATAGCCTGTTAACCGCAGCTTGTCCTATTCCCTTCCCTGTGTCCCTTAGAAAGCAGTACTTTTTTACAGGAAATCCTAAGTCACCCCGGTCTACTTTCCATGCAGGATCCTGTGAGCTGTGGGGATGACTGTACTGATTCAGTGCTGTGCCTGGTGCTGGTGGCTGCTCTCTCCTCAGCTCTGCTGTGTGTGGGCTGGCTTGTGGGTGCGGATGCCAATGGTCACAGCAGCAAACACTCCCTGCAGCCCAGCTCACAGCCTGCCCAGGTACCTGGTTTAGTCATGATGCCATTCCCATAGGGACAGACTGTATTTCATTGTAAACTGGAAGCCTCCCCTAATCTTGCAAATGTGGGTAATCACGACAAGCCAGTGTTTTCATCCCGTGTGCTGCAAGTTAGCTGTGGGTAGTCAAAGTCTGCTTTCTCCAGCTGGACCCTTGTCTTTCACCCTGGTGTGTGTGTGCTGGGGGTGAGGGCTGTGTCATGTCCAAGTCCACCCCACTCCTTTCCCCACCTCTGGTTCCCATCTGCTGTGCTGGGGCTCACCTGGCCCTTCAAAAAAACTTGATAGGATGCTAAATAAGAAGAAAATTTTTTTTTTTTTTTTTTTTTTTTTTAATTCTAATTCCACTGCCTCATCCTCATGGATTTTTCCAAATGAATACACCTGTAGTACATGCTGTTGCCAGTCTGAAAATACCAATTCTGTCTGAAAAAAGTCTGTCCTACTGTTGCGACCTTCCTGCCTGTTGTCTTGTTAGATGGTGAGTGCTAACCAGTTGTGTCTGATCGATACCCTCCTGGGAGGACTCCAAGAAACCCTTGGCTGGTTCAGGCATTGCTGTCACGTCAGCATGGGGCGGGGGGGTCAGCCTGGCTGACTGCTGAGTTCTGCCCTGCATTGCTGTGGGCAGTGCTGCAGGGCCAGTGGAAGGCTTGTCCTTCAGAGGTAAAGTAAAATTCTGAAGACCTGACTGCTTTGGGTCATTAAAAAGCTCACAAGAGCTTTTCGGTTTTTGGAAGAGAGAAGGTGAGAACATCAGGCTCTTGCCTTGTTTTCAGCTGCAATAATTGGTTTCGTTGGGTTGAATAGGATGCGATGTTTTCACTTCTTGCAAAGCTCGGAGGACTCCTTCAGGATTTCTGACACTACTGTAAAGCCCATTAGATGCAAGGTACCTGACAGCTGCTGTGGGGTACGCCAGAGGTCACATCTAGCAGAGACCTTCCTACAGGAGCAGGGGTGAGAAAAGAGTGCCAGGCCTCCCTTGGTGGCCCTGTTGACATCTGCCGTGCCAGTACAGAGCTCCAGCCCAGCAGCATATATGGCCCAGTGCAACGTGACCTGGGGCCCCAGGGATCAATGCAGGGTCGTTCCTGTTCCTGCTGGGCATGCTGCTGTCTGCTATCTTGACACAGCATAATTTGTTTGCCAGACTTGATGGTCCTGCTGGTACCTGGAGAATCATTTATCTGAAACGGTTCAGAAAACTTCAGGACTTAAACTTCCTTTATTCACCAATCTTCCTTAATCTTAGGGATTGAGAGCGATAATTCCCTCAGCACTGACTTTCATCAGGCTGAGACTCATTCAGTTATCTTTCACGTCTGTTCATCTGAAACTGCAGGACTTGAGAAGTTGCCTTTTCCTATAAGTCTGTGGCTCTAAATGACTGGATCTGTCCTGATAGTCCTGATACTGCCTTCTGCCTTTTGCTAACTCTTACTGCATCAGAATTTCACAACTTTTTTTCTTAACGCTTTTCATGTCACTTGCTAAACTGATGACAAATTACAGCTTCATTAAAATATTTTTGAGAGCATTATTCTGTTCAGAAAAAATCCTATCATTTTGTCTTGTTTCATCCTAAACTAGAGGTCAGTGAGCAGAGCTGCCAGGCTAAGCAAACTCACGTGTGTCCTGTTCCTGGTGAGGAAGAGACAAGAGCTACTGCAAGGGACATGAGCTCCCTGTCACTAGATCTTTTTGTTCTGTGTGTATATTCCTACTTAATTTGAGACAGATATATACAGAGAATCTGGGAAACTCTGACACTGCAGATACATCTTTGGTCTTGGCTTTTCTCATTTCACCTGTTCTGCTTAGCAGGTTTTTAAGACTTTCAACCAAAGTTCCCCCATTCCTCTACACTGACTCTGTACCATTATTTTTAATAATCAGCACTTTCTGGAATCAGTCACATCCCTAAGCCTGTCTACATACCTGTGTCTACACTCACAGGCACATAATATATTCTACCAACCACACAGTGTCCTGGAAGTTGAAAGAGTGGCAAGAAGTTGGTCAAGTGAACTCTCCTGTTAAAGAAATGGAATACATGGCTTTATGCCTGAAAGTTACAATTTTCAGCATCATTGACACTGAAAACCAGCCCCAAAGAAAGGCAGATATAAAAAATGAGATGCAGCGATGACCTTTATCAGCTGTGGTGACAACTATAAATCAGGCTGCAAATTCTCATCAGCTTGGTGGACAGAATTCATTACAGACAGAGGTTGCCGCATTGCTTTTTGTCTTTGATTGAGGTTTGTCCCATTTAAATAAATGTTCTTGCACTGGAACAAATCACATGTTTCAAAAAGAAATCCAGGAATGTTATTCATTGATTCTTTTGAGGACTAAGATAATATGACATACAGACCAGCTAACCCTTGTAGTGTTTTGCTTGGAATATAATGCAGATCAATTTGTTCTTCTCTTAAGCAGACCAATTTTCTGTTCATTAATTCAGATGCTGTGTTGATGGCTTGTATTGAATATAATAGCAAGATTTACAGCCCTAACAAATCAGCGCTGCTTCGTTTAGTCTTCCTTATTTGTACCAGAAGTACAAGCGGCAGATTTGCACCTGGTTTTAAACTTGTTACACTTTAACAAATAATGGGAAGTCTTTCATCTCCTATTTCCAAGTGTAGCGCAACTTCTATGTAATCATCTTGAAATTTCACAGTTTATTAAAATGTTAGGGTTTTTGGAGCATAGGGAGCAATAAAATTTTAGTAGCAATGTCGTTATGTGCAGTAATGTAACTTCCATCAGTTCATGCAATGCTCATGAAACAGCTACCAAATATTAACAGCCCCACAGACTCATTAGATTAATAAGCTACTTACCTGTGTACTGAACTTTTCATTGCTATTTTTTTCTGCAATTAGAAAATATCCTAAGAGGCTTACAATTATCTAGATGCTTCACTGGCCATATTTTAAATGTGATTTCTCTGTCTGAACTTAGTATGCAATTAGAAACCATTCTGTGTTGTCAACATAGGGTGACAATTAAAGGATTACTCTCAAAATGTCTCATAATTGAATAATATACTTTGTCTCAGTTTAGTTATTCCAGTTATTTCTGGAATACCTGAAAATTAAAACTTGGACTATATATTTTCCTCATATAACTTCATCCTTAATGGCATAAGGATATAAAGACAGGGTGTGTAGGAAGCATTAATAGCTTTTGTTGTATCACTTAAAAGTTGCTGCTGGATCAGACCTCAGGGATCATTTGTGTCATCTCTTCTGGTGTCTGGCTCAGGACAAGGGCAAATGCTTAGGGAAAAAATTAAAAAGTGGGGGAATTTCTCAGGATGATAATTCAGGATATACTTCAAGTCCCTTGGAATCACAGGTTCAAGGGCTTTCTGAAAAGTGTCTCGCTTCAAGACCCACAATCTTCAATGGATTTTTCTTGTTTTTCTAATTCTTGTTTGGACCCACATGCAGTCCTGGCGCTGTCTCTACTCTGTGACTGTGACTTCTACAGGCTGTTTACTTTATGCATGAAGAAATAATCCCTTTTATTTGTGTTGGATCTGTCACTAGCTGATGTAGTTTAATGCCTCCAATATTTATTTTGGAAAAGGCAAGGAACAAGCATTCATTATTTGTCTTCTTTATGCTGCCTATGACTCTTTTGATTTCTACTCTAGTTCTGTTCAATCAGTTCTTTCTCAGGTTTAAGAATCTTAGTTTGTTCAGTCTTAAATTGTATGAATCAATATTTTAAGGTCCAGAATATCATCAGGCATGAAAATGCCATACTCTTGGACAACACCCCAGAACTAATGTCAAAATTTTAATGCTGTCAAATCCAAACAGGAGCTGTCTTCATTATTCTGGTCTCAAATTATCTAATTCATGTTTTTACTGATTACCCAAGATATTAATAAAATTTATTCCATAATTAAAATAAAGAGGTGCTTTCAGAAATTTGCCCATGAGACTGAAGGGCTGCTGCTGTGGTCTGGACACTGAGAAACTGAAGTCTCTAAAATCATGTTGTTTGAAGAGGATCATCTGTGTTGCAGCAACCGTTTGGTGTCACAGAATCTGATTCATCCCAATCTCAGGGAAGATTTTTTTTTCTCCCTACACTTACATGTAAAACTGTGATATGTAGGAGATGACTGTTTTCATTGATAGTAGTAAGTACAGTGTTGAAGCTTTTCATCTGCACTTTCAGAGCATTTTTCAAAGGTTGTTAATGACTGTGAACAGAATTGTCATTGCCAGCTTAGAAAGAAGACTGAAACATGGATAAGGAAGGAGTATGCTAGGTCTGTACACCAAAATTTTGAAAGTCTGGGACTCTAGACCCAGTTGTGTCTTCAGCAGGTTACCCGGAGTTGGGCAGCGCACACATTTGTGGCTACAGTCAGTTTGGTCTGTGCTTGTATGAATCCTGTAGGATTTAAACTTACCTTTGACTTATCTCAGCGCAACCCATGGATAATGTTTAACCATTCGTGTGTCCCTAACACTTGTAGGATGCACTGTGATAGCCACCGCAGGGTAAACACAGTGAGGGTAGGCAGTGAGGAATTGTTTCCTTAACTAAAACTGGAGGCAGAAGTTTGGTGGGATCCATCAGTTCTCAATCTTTGTTTAGCGAGGTTGCAAAGAACTATTAACCCTACTCTTGTAGCATGCTTGGGACTTACGTCTTATGTTTTATCTGTGGGGCAGTGCATGTAAGCACTGATCAGACCTGAACTTCAGTTTATGACATCTGACAAGATGACAGCACTTTATTGTTGTCATGTTTTTTCATCCTGAACCTTTGACCTGCTATCCAACCCTCATTTGGAGTTTCTTTCACATGTCTATGCCAGCCTTTCTGTCAAGTAAGCTTTGAACTTTGAAAGCTGGAGGCTATCTTCTGTCTGTGCAGCAGGCACTGGCAGGGATTCTTATCCTTGTCCAGATGTCCTGTAGTGGTCCCGAAGTGCTTCTGTGTCTTGTTCCATGTGGAAATGGCAGTTCCTTTGCATGCATCTCCTTCTGGTATAAGTTTGCAGAGCAAATGGTGGAGCTGGAAGATCCGCACAATATAAGGTTCCAGAATCTGCCTTGTTAGAGGGTGATTTGCCTTTACCTTTCAGAGACTTTCCAGGCATCTGGATTATTAAACTCCTATGGAGACTGAGGATCTTGGAAACCTTTAAGCATTAGGAATGTTTTTCAACCTTTTTGCTACCCTAATAATATAGCAAGCTGTGTATGTACTTTCAGAAAAAGTCACCCTCTTGCATTCAGCTCTGGGAAAGTGCATCAGAATAAACATTTGACAAACACTAACCATATTATTTAATGACTAGCCTGAAAGCCACTCTAACATCACAGCAATGGCTGTGTTAAAAAAACATGTGTTCTTTAGAGGGAAGTTCTCAGCAGTACTTTTGGTTCAAGTCCATAACTGGCTTCTACTCAGTTGATTACAAATTTCTTTAATGTTCTTCTCTTTTCTTCCTTTTAGATAATGAATTCATTTATAGAAACCAGAATGGCACAGTGATTCTGAGGAATGTCGAAACTAACAATTCAACCATATTAATAGAAAACAAAAAAATTGTAAGTATTTTCTCTAATGAGTAGCAGAATTTCACAGTTCTTTTGCAGTTTGATCAGTAAAGCAGAAAATGACTTAGGGTTCAACTTCGTGTATTATCAAGAGGAAGCAATACACTGGTAACGCTATGGGCTATGCAATGACTGATAATGTGAAATTGAACTCCAGCTTTTGTTATTATTCTGCAAACTCAGTTTCTTTCATACAGGAAAGTAACATATAGGTATTTGAAGCTAATCTTGAAAGATGCATAATTCTCATCTTTGCATGGTTAATAGAAGACAGTCGGTATAGTATACTGTGTGTTGGTAGCATTCTCCACATTCCTTCATGCAAATGCTTATTTTTTAATTTGTGAGTTTGCTGATTTTTTTCTTGCCTAATAGTTGAAATGTAATTTCAGTGTTGTTAATGATCAGTCATGATGAATGGAAGTGGAGTTGTATGTGAACCCTAAGAAATTACTGGGAAAAGAAGTTAGCAGTTGGCTATTAAAATGAATGAAAAGAAAATAAATTCACAGCTGATTCAGAGCATTATTTATACTGATGAAAGTGGGGTTTAGCATTGTTTTTTCGTAGTAGATGAAGCCAGCATTGTGGCAAGAAGCTAGTATATCAAATGTCAGAGTGTTTTTAATATTTACAGCAAGAAGTTAACTTCCAAAGTAAATTATGTGTGTTTCAACAATGGGATATGAATCTTGTCACCCTGGTGAAAAATGTCACTTCTGCAGTACCTCTCTAAGGGTTTGATTAACTTGGGATGTTTTTGTTGTGCTGTATCTTTGTAAAACTACAAAGGTAGAGGATGGCTAACAGAGACTTATCTTAATAACCCAGGATTTGAAGAAAACAGCTTTAAAAACTCAAAAGCTAAAAGTAGATCCACAAGAAAACTGTAAAACTACATTCCAGGTTGATTTTATTTTTCTGTAAATGACTCATACAGATCTCAAGAACAGTATTAATTCTTTTTAATGAGACAAAGAATTCATCACTGAATTGTTACTCCTGCACCTAACTTTAAACTTCACATATTGCCATTTAACCTTCAACCTACACCACATAAGCAATCATCTTTTACTAGGCTGTAACCCCTTTCTTTTTGCTAAGGGTAAAGGAATAGGCTAGCTTCCTTTAATGTCAAAGTCTGTTGAAGTAAAACTGCTGCGATTTGTCCCCTGTTTATTTCCCTGGTTTTTAATTTTTGTAAGAAAAGAGCAGTGTTACAAGTAATCCTATTTTTCAAGGCATGGCCACTCGACTGCCTATTCTACCCTTGCTCCTCTGCCTTCCAGTAAATAAATCTGCAAAACATCACCTCCACATTTATCCACAAAATCCTGATACAAGAGCTGCTGTTACAACTCATCCAGGCACATTGTCTTTGTCCTCTTTCTTCCCAGCACTGGATCAGAAAAACTTTTGCTGCCTTGGCATGTTTTACTTTCACTGTGTTAAAACAATAAATAAAAGATGTCTTCATGATGACACTGCTGCCTCTCAGGCTCCCCTGGTACTCCTCCTTCTGATGGCTTCATGCTGGCCCATGAGCCCATTAGGTTGCCTGAAAGATAGATGCCCTATACCTGGAAACCTTCAAAATCAGGCTGGGCAGGGCTCTGAGCAACCTGATCTAGTTGAAGATGAACTTGCTCCTTACAAAGGAGTTGAACTAGATGACCTTTAAAGGTTCCTTCCAACCCAGAATGTTCTATAATTTTATAATCAGTCCCCTCTGCCTGTCTCATGGGTTCCTCATGCACTGCCTCCAACCCCACCAGCCTTGGGGAGCTCTCTCCCAGTGGGATGCTGCAGCCTAAATTCCCCCTTTCATTTTGCTCAATGGGAATCTTCCAAGAATTTGCATCTAATTTGTTAGGTGAGAAGGTGAGATATAAAAGGCAGTGGATGAGGAGTGTGTCTCTCTGACCTTGATGTCATGTGTGCCAGTAATGTATCATGTTGAAACACACCAGGAAGGAGAAATGCCTGCACTATACAACTGGTAATTGGGACAGAAAAAAAGGTAAATTCTGATAAGTCTGAGATTTTTTGGCATCTTTTCTTATCAGCAGGCCTTGAAGCTCAGCTATTTGCAGAGCCCAGGTCAGGGTGCACCTGGAAAGCTCTATCATCGCAGCATCCCAAAGAATTTTATTAACTGGGGAAAATAGGATAATTTTCCCGCTGTTGTCTTAACCAGGAAGAGGTAGTGATGTTTCTTTATACTGATTTGCTCCAGCAGGTGTTTACTGTTACCTCCTTCACTTTGGCCAGTGACTGCAGGTGATGAGAGGGAATTAATACTACCTGCTGCCCACAGCTACCCCAGCAGCTATGGTGCACTGTTTGTAAGGAAAATACAGATTTTTTTTTTTTTTTTGTGATAGCTGCTTGCTCAGAGTCACAACAATGCAGTTAATCCTTTCTGTTAGGGAAGCATGTAAGTGCCGACATTATATTTCTAGGTTTGAAAAGAGATGTGATGTGTCATTTTTCCTGGTCTGTCAGTATTCTTCAGTGTTAGAAAGATGTTATAACAATTAGCTCTAGATGTAATTGGAAAAAAATACTTATTTCAATGTTCTGTTTATTTTCTAGGTCTCTTTAAAGGCTATTCGATATGAAGTATCACCTGACCGGGAATATGCACTTTTTGCTTTTAATGTTGAACCAGTAAGTAAATAGATTTGGTTTCAATATACACATCCATTGGCAAGTTTTTGGTTTTGTTTTCTTATTTCCTTACATTTTTGTGCCAGTAAGATGATATTTTAAATTAATTGTTTCCTATGTAATAAAGAAACCCTCACTTACTTAGATATTCTGAGAGCATGTTATACTGCCATCTAGTAGAGGAGAATGGTATAAATTACACTGTAGAGGAAACGCTGTCATTGCCAGGATTTTATTGTCTGGGAGGGGGATTGCAAATGCATGTCTTTACTAAAAGGAGTTCCGTTTCTCTTGTGTGATATTTTTTTCCGTGGTGCCTTTTCAGTCACACTATAAATTTCTTCCCCAGAACAAAAACAACTGTCACCATTCCCACAACTAAAATAATACATTAATTATAGTGTCACCATTCCCAGTGCTGCAGTTAGGATTGAGCTATCACTTTCATTATAAATCCTTTTCTTCAGAGGTTTAGATATAAATCATTTATAAGAAATCACCATTGGGTTACTACTAAGTTTTAAATTAGGGCTAATTTTCTACTGAAGTTCAAAAGAGAAAAATATAATGACTCAGTTTTAAATAATGACTAAAGAATCAAATACATTGGAAGCAGTTCTTTGGCATGAAGAATTCTTACTTTCTTTTAAATTCTGCTGGTATAAGACCTGAAATGGTTGAATGATATCTATGTTATACAACTTGGATAAGATATAAGCCCTATATATATTGTTTCTGTAATCTAGAATTGTACCACTTCCTCAAAAAGAAAATAATTCATTCACTAGTAACAGTAATTCTTCTTCCGTAAAATAAATCAAATTTCAGCTGCTAACAAAGGAAATTTGTTGGTCCTTTAGGCTGTAGAGGTTGTGGCTGTTGTTCATCTGATTTCTCTGCTGTCATCTTTGGAGTTATTCCTCACTCAAAGTGCTATAAAAGTCAAGAAAACCATGGTTGGTGTTAGAAGGAGTTCAAATAAAACTGTTTCAGAAACTTTAAGGATAATTCATAATAACTTCTTACTGGGAAAACATTGCTGGTACAACTTCACTTACCCGAAGCTTAGCAGAGCTCTGAACAGAGATGGATGTGGAAGCATTAAATTAAATCTAAATACGGGGAAGACAGCCTAATGGCACTTGAGCAATCAAAGCCTTTGCCTGAAAGTCCCCTTGCCTTGTGTGCTAGAGGTGTTTTGTAAAATTCAGTTCTTTAAGTGGAGATTGTCCTTTGGCCACAGATGCCCTGTGCCAACGCTGCTCAGATGCATTGTGCAAGCTGGAAGAGCCCTGAGGGGAAAAGGTTCCTCAGTTCCTTTAAGAATGAGAAAAAAATGTCCATAATGACAAAAATATAATAAGAGAAAAAAAAAAAAAAAGTCATTCCTTAAAAGCAGTAGTGAGAAATTCGCTTTTTATTCTCAACCTTTATCCACTGAAAGGACTGCATACTCAGAAGATCTGCAAGATGCAAAGTTGCACAGGCTTTTGCAGCCTAGACTCTGTATTCAGCTGGCAGAGGACTGTGTGATGTAGGCAGTAAAGGCTGAGGGTGGGGATAGAAAGGAATGGGCTAGGCTGGACATGTTCCCTCTGCATCCTTCTCTCTGTATTTCAGTGTTTCCAGGTCTCTGGATTTGAGGTATGGGCAAAACTCTGATTTGTGGTGCTTGAAGTGCCTGGCTGGAGAAGTGAGAGCAGCATACAGCCAGGTGCTTACTTCCTCACACCACGTCTTCTTCCAGAAAGGAAAACCCAGGGTGGCAAGCTAAAACCATGACCCTTGGGAAGATTTCAGGATGTGAAATATATTCAGTGTAAGAGAGTGTTGCAAATTGTGCAAGTATTCATATATGAGTTTCTGATAGCATGAGTTTCTGAAATAGTCTTCTGAAACAAAACAGAACAAAACCCAGAACAACCCCCCCCCCTTTTTCCTTTAAGATCCATGCTTATGAAGAATACAAATATATTTTTTAATAGGAAACATGCTAATACAGGGCTAGTAAAAATTTGTTCTTGAGTATTACATCCTTAAGCCATGATGGTTGGCTCTGTGTATTAAAGTTGTAGTACCTGTGAAATTACTAATGCTGGTTTCTTCTCACTTGGTATACAGACTGTGGCTACAAATAATTGCATGTTTGTTAGCTTTCCACATTTTCTGCATTTCAAACTGTATTCTTGGACAAAATTCAAATTCTGTTGTTTTCTGCAACACAAGAAATTGATTAGCAAAGCCTTGGGCATTTTGCCCTTGTTGCAAAGTCAAAAGAAAATTTCAGGTTATGTATTTGCAAAGGATATTTGTTTGAAGTTTAAGTCTACAAATACTTTCAGAAAAGTGACTTCTTGAAATTACTGTGTACTTATTTTATAAGTGTCAGAAAGTACTGCTGTATTTTTTTCCTTTTGAAAGTATGACATGCTGCCTTTTAATTGTGAGTATAGATGTTTTCATCATTTTTTTTACACAATAACATTGTTCTCCATTTATGTATGTGTACACATATCTTAAAATACATAGAATCATAGAATAGTTTAGGTTGGAAGGGACCTTCAAAGGTTACCTAGTCCAACCCCCCTGCAATGAGCAGGGGCATCTTCAACTAGATCAGGTTGCCCAGAACCACATCCAGCCTTGGCCTTGAATGTTTCCAGGGATGGTGCATCTATCACCTCTCTGGGCAACCCATGCCTGTGTTTTACCACCCTCACTGTAAAGATGTTCCATCACTTGATGTCCCAGTGGCAGCTTCAACATCAGACTTGCTCTAGTGCCTGCGGATCAGTCCATAATATGAATTAATCATTTATGAGGATTCTGCTATTAATAGATTCAGCCCCTATTTTTAATACCAGCTAGCAATAAACATCAAAATAGAAAGCATAGTGTGTCACTCCAATTAAGTGAAATACTTTTTTTTTTTTTTTTTTTTAATGCTACAGTATCTTTTGCTGCTGGTAATGGTTCTGTCCAAGTCTTTTTTTCTTTATATGAACAGAAGTGTTGGTCTGGGTAGTGGCACTGACATCCACATTGGAATAACATGGCCCTGAACTGGCAGGCACCTCTTTTGCAAAGATATTGAGGGAACTGATGGGTGTTTTCCTGTTGTATTACTTCATCATTTTAGAGTATAATGAATTAAAGCATGTTCCTTAAAACATATTTCTCCCAGCAAGCTTGGCAGGCTGTGGTGAGACTGGCATAGGTACACTGTGGCTAGTTGGGGTGTCAGATTTCATTGTAAATGCATTTTTGCAGTGCTTGTATTTACAGAAGTTTAATCTTTCAGGCAGCAATATTTTAGGTAAGCCTTGTGCTAATAGGGAGCTTTTCTAACCTCGAACACAGAAGATTTGTTCTTTTTCTGGAAAGGTCATAGAGAAGATGCTAGGCTTCTTTGTCTTTAAAATACTCTTGCAATTTTTTTGTTGTTTGTTTGGGTTTTATTCCTTTACACTAATGAAAGGTCCAACCTTGGGCTGAAACTACAAGGTGAAGTTTTGGGAAAGCATTGGGGAATAAATACAACCATAGAAAAACTTTGATTTCAAATCATCCTTCACAAAAACAAATGTGTGTGAATCTTGCTATAGAGTTCAATAACCCCAAACACATAAGCACATGGAAGTTTAGCTGCGGCATCTCAGCTAACAGGTTGCGGAGGGTCAAGTCTCTCCCTCTTGGTATCAGGTCAAAGCTACTTTTGCCTAGGACATGGCTCCACTCAAATTGCTGGGCGAGCTCCATGTCCCTGAGGAGACATAGAGATCTCTGTGGTGTTTGTGCTGGAATTCCGTTTATGGGTGTCTATAGTTCCAGAAAGGAACTTCTAAGCAGCCAAGTGACAAACCACCTCTTGAATTCAGTAGCATTGCTGTGACTGGGAGAATGATGGTGTAAGAGTAATGATGAGTAACCAAACCACATGGGCCTGCATAGCTTTCTGTCATAGTCAGAGTAAATCAGTGGAGTTTGTGTAATGGTGATAAAAGAAATAGAGGAATGTAAATGAGAAGAAAACTTATTTTCTCAAGTGATGTGGTGAGACATTAAATGGAGAATATTTAATTGCCTTTATTATGAATAACTGTCGTAATGCAAGAGAGGAAATAAAGTGGCTAGGAATTTTCTTAAACCTATTTGTTCTTCATTTCCAATTTACCAGTCCATTACTATGTTTGAGCTAGTTAAGAGCAATTACACATAGGAAATTCTGGCTGATTTATACAGACAAAACTGCTAAGTCTTCTGAACAGCAATTAGGGCTTAGATACTTTTATAGCTGATACGAAAGATGCTATTACCTTTTTTAGCAGCTAAAAGAATGCATTTTTATAATGCTGAAAGCTGCGAAGAATTAATCATCATTGTAATTAGAACAGGCCAAGTTTGGGTTTTGTTTTTTTTTTTTTTTACTTGGATTAGTTACTGTGGTGATTTCCATGTTTCTTTTCTCCCTGCATGTTGCCATAGATCTCACGGGAGTGCTGGGACCAAAGAGACCTTGGAGAGACATAGGCCAAACCCTGGGCTTTGTATTTAGAAGATGAAAGAAGTAAAAAAGCATTATTTATAGAAAGCAGCATATTATTATTGTTGTTGTTACATTTTTTTATTATTTGTCCAAGTCCAGTTGGTGTGTGGAATTAACAGGGTTTGTGCTTATGACTCCAATTACAGCCTCATCCTGCTTTAATTAGTTGTGTAAAAATTAAAATACTATAATGCTCGTTATTTTCCAAAACACTAATGAGTATAAATATTAATGAATCCTCATAACGTCCTTTTGAGCTGAGAACTATTATTATGATAAATATGTCTCTGAAAATTAGACACTGTCATAACTATCACCAGTAATACTGCTAATCTTGTAGCTATGATATTTATTACTTAATTGAAATGGATTTGCCAGTGGTAGATACGGGTTTGCATAAATTTGTTTTCTTACTGTGGCAATAAATGTATTTCAAATTTACTTTTTTCTTCATTCCTAGTCAGTGTTGTTCAGGAACAATAAAAATGTATAGTGATTACCCTGTGTAAAGTGAACACAGTTAGAACATAAAATAATGCTAGCTGGTGTAGTGATTTGTTTACTTTTTGGTGTCTGTTGTAAATCAGGAGAATTTCTGAGTGGAGCATTTGAAGCAAAAAGCTTATGTTTATAATTTTCATATCCTTTTTATCATATGAATGCAGTTTTGAATCTTTGCTGCTCATAAACCAGAAGGACTCCTCTATTGTAAAGCTGCACAATATAAGCATATTTGACTATTATCAAAGGCTAGGGGCTAAAACTATTTTCCCAACATTTTCAAGCCTAAAGCACTGTAAATTTGTTTACTTATGAGAATTAATTACCTGTTATTAGGGTAATTAACCATAGTTTTACTTCCTACATAAAAGGAATTAAAAAAAGTCAGTCCTAATACTGTGGAATTTGTATTGGAGTTTAGATTTTAACTCCATAGTATTTATATATGGAGTCAAAAATACTTTTCTGGTTTTCCATCTCTCTATGTATGTATCTTCAAGCAAACTATCTTCTCTTTTGTTTGTTCATTGGGGGACTTGGTTGGTGCTTCTGTTACGAGCAGGAATCAAATTGTTAATGCATTAGTAGAGCCACATAGACCAGTCACTCATCAAATCTAATGATTTGCTAAATTTGGGGTCGTTTTTATGAAAACAGTATCTTCCGTTGCTTTCCATACAATAAGTATTACTAATACAGTTCAGCTGATTTTTAGTATTTCAGTGAAATGCTTGCAACTTCTGAAAGTCTCAGCCTTTTTTATGAGTGTGTCTGTGGGGTTTTAGCGAGGTGACTTTGGAGCTCCAGGAATGAAAGTGGAGGCTGCCTTATTTCTCCTTCTTCTTACATATTCCTTCATGCTGTTTTCAGTCATATTATTTCAACAGCCATGATCAGTAGAATAAATATCTTTGTATAATCATGTGCTTCTTAACCTGTTTGTAGTGATAAGGAGAACAGAAGTGCTCCAGCTACGTTTACATAACAAAAGCTAAGACTTGTGTGTCCAGAAGTATTGTATTAACAAGAAAGTACTGAGAACATAGGGGAGGTTAATTTGTGAGTGATAGTTTACTTTGGATTTGGAACTGAAGGAGCAGCTATTATTTCACAAAATTTAGAGGCAGTCCTTTACTTTAAAAGGAGAGTGTTGTAGGGCTTTTTATTTATGAGTCTCATCTACTTAAAATACTCTTTGTGAAAGACTACCTGTCTTTTCTAATCTCAAACCCACCTTGAATAAATTCCCTAATCCGCTGTTTTCAGTGAAGGCTGAACAGCAACAAGACAGACAAAAGAGGATTTTCAAAGGCATCAGAGAAGGTTGGTCCAAAACCATTTCTACATATCTGTTTGCTCTTCTGGTGGGCATCTCACCCAGCGCTTTGTGGTCACCTTGCATTAAATAATCCAGAGCCACTAACAAATGCAGTCTGAGCAACTGGGAGATTTTTCTATTGATGAATCTCATTTCAGGCAGAAGTAGCAATATCCTTGTCGGACATACCAATATGCTGAGGTTTTCTGACATGTGTTGGTATCAGTAATTGGTTCAGCCCAATTAATATTTGATATCTGCAGCGGCACAGAGAGAGAGGGAAGTTTGCCACACAACTCTTGAGGGATTTATGGGTTTTCAAAACTCTATTACAGCGTTGTGCAAACACTGTTTTCTCAGGTGTCCTCAGTTGTGCCTTTGGCAGCAGAGCCCTTTCAGTGCGAAAGCTTTTCTGCTGCGACTGCTTACAAAATTAAAATTTCTTGCTATGGGAGGGGGGTTACCCATTTTAATCGAGTAAACATGTTATCAGGTGGTGGGAATATTTGTTCTCACTCCTCGGCAGTCATCACTGTCCAATTCCTGTCACATTGTTTAGAATAGAAATTTCTAGACACAGGCACAGGATGGTGGAGCAATAGTTAGTGACAAGTTTAATCCTAGAGCTGCCTTTTGAAGGGGGAACTACAGAAACTAATTTCATATTGGTAACTTTCAGTACCAATTTTGGCCTAACGCTGGGAAAGAAAAGAGGTTAAACCTATTCTTTATTTTGTTTGGTTTTGAGGACCTTCATGGTTCATTTCAAATTTCTATAAACCTCTAGCAGAAAATGTGTTCTTTTGTGTAGCCTGAATGGTTCTTTGCTCTTAGCAGCATCCTTCTGCTTTGGCACCGCTCAGTTTAATTACAGAAAAAATTCCAGCTTAAACAAGGAGTTAGAGTGGGCTTTGGCACTCAAATGCATGAACTGCAACCATATCTTGGTAATTAAATTCCTTGGGCCATGGGGCAGTGGGTTTCTAGTTAAAATTAAGAATCTGTCATAACAATTCTGCAGAAAAAAGAAAAAAACAAAACAAAAAAAAACAAAAAAAAGTGGAATAAAATGACATATCCCAGATCTGCATACTTCTCCTTCATTTTCCAGTCTTAATAAGGGAAAATAATAGGCACTGAATCTCAGGAAAGAGGAATTGGTAGGTGGAGCCTGCTTGTGCCTATTACCCACAGAAAATATGTTTGCGCCCCTTAAAGGCAAGGAAAGGGTGCTCACCCCAGCATCACGTCCTCAGCAGGTACCCTAGGAGTGGGATTATCTCAGCTCTGAAGGAACTGCTGGAGATCCTCTTTTTACTGGGTCATTGTGGTTACTTGTGGCCTGCAGTTCTTTCCTGGAGGAAACATAAAATAAAACCACATTAGGATCCCAGTTTTTCAGCTCTGTTGCTCCCTGTTACTGGGGGTTGTATTCAGCATGGAGTTTGTGCTTCTGAAATTATGATCTAGATGTATTCATACTCACAATATGATGTGTTTGACTGAGCTGGAAAGCGAAGCTCTACCCAACTGGTTTTCCTGCATCCCCACATTCCAGTTTTGCTAGTGCAGGCTCCCTCATGTGTTAGCAATTGTTTTAATAAAACTGCACCAAATCTCAATTTCTTACTGAGTCTCCATTCCAGGGAGTGTTGTTTAGTGTGATTATTGCAACAAAACTGCATGAAAAGGAGAGCAGTAAAAACTGAGTGTGCTGACTTCAGCTGCTATGCCACCCCTGAGCTTTAACTGTTTTCTCTTAAAAACAGAGGATTAAACTCTTTCTGTTCTTCTAATAATGTAGATAAATGGAGTTAGAACTAAACTTTAAGCCGCCTGATTGGAACTGGGAGACTTCAACTCAAACTGCACTGGCATGACTGAGTGCAAAATAGCATTTCAAGCTAAGTTGGACAGCCTTTCTCATGTAGCAGAGGTCAACAAACTGTATCCTACATTTATTCACAGGCACAGATATACATCAGTAAACTGAAAAGCAAATCCACAGTTCCAGGGAACACCAGAGTAATATCAAAAGTCAGAAATAATTAACCTGTCATGCAAGAGTACACAGGTATATTATGTATCGGCATCAGCTATCAGTGGTCTTCCTCTGTAAATATTTTCTTTAGCAGATGAGATTTTCATCAGAGAAGGGAAAATAAAAAGACTCAAGGCAAAACACTGTGGTACAAAAATAACCAATTTTTCTTTGCATAGGTAAGATTAGATTTTTCATTCTACTTCCTTTTCTGAGCGTACAGATGAGCTAACTTGAACAGACAAACTGGTAGAGATGACTGTTCTAACAAAATTCACAAAATATCTTAAAAATATTATGCAATTCATTTTCTAATAAAACATAGGTAAGATAATTGTACAAGGTCTCTTAGATGGTCAAACTTAGAGTGTCAACAGTAAAATCACTGCAGTTTTCTTCTTTGCCCTTGTTTGGGAATCTATCTAGTGAAACAGGGGATCTTTCTTTGCATCAAGAGGAATGAAATAAATGTAACCATTGGGAAAAAAACCAAACTTAATAAAGAACTAGTGCCCTTGGAACATGCAGAGGCTTCAGAATTGCATTTAAGGTGAATTCCTGTCTTTAGCATAATTTTGCTTCTTAAATTTTTAGGGACAAAAAAAATCCCATTTTGAATTTTTATCCAAAATGTGAATTGTGATAAGTACAGATAGTTATTTTAGAATGTTAAGGAAAGAAATACAGTAAGACTAGGATGCCAAATGGGAAAAAAACAGTTATTTAAAAGCCATTAGAAAGTAAGATCAGGAAGAATTTAATTCTGGTGTCTATGCAGGAACATAGGAAGCAGTCCCAGCTCTAGGAGTTTATAATCTAATTCTTCTGATTTCCAGTCTCATTTATTTATTTTTAATCACTAAAATAAGAAAAAAAAAATTAGATGTATTTAGTGCCCTCTTCTCAAAGATAAGATCTTACTATGTTACTATTCAGAGCACCCCAGTGAAATTCCTACACTCAGAAATGCAAAACTTCTGATGCAAATGTTCTCTTTAGCTGAGTTACATGACTAAATCCAAATAGTATGTGGCTCTGTTTATGCTGAACAAATGCCTTTTATTTCTTAACTGCCTGCAGAACTCTCTTTTTTATCAGGGCTATGTTAAAATCAACAATTAATGTTCCTTCTTGGGCAGCTAATGACACAGATTTGAAAATGGAATCTGCTGTTCTCTTTTCTTCTATTCTTTGCCCATAAAAAGCTTTTTCTTGAAAAGAGAAAAGAATCATGGGGCTTTAGTCAGGTCTTTAAAAGCATGAGTCCTATGCTGGAAGTGTACCTCTACAGCCATGTTGTTGATTTTGGGGCTGTAAAGGGTTGTGGAGCAGGCAGAGACCTGCTATGTGCTTCTTCCTGTCCCATTTGCTCTCTTCCCACTTTCTGAAGATATGTCCATCGTCAACACAGTCCATTTCCCCCTTGAAAGGTGTCCATACCATCACAAAGATGACACACAAAATGTCCCACTGTCTTGCATATGATTTCAGTTTATTTTTCCTTATGTCAGAAAATAGAAATGCCACTTGCAGTGAATTAGATCTACGTGCACATCAAGATACAACTCAGAATCTTCTGATCTCATATGGAATGGGAAAATAAATCTTTCACTGAACAGAGAGAGCATTTTTTACGAAGTCCCTGGCAGGTATCTGAATACTTTTATTCTCCTTTCACATCCACTTCAGTGCTCTTAAACTGCTGCTCTCTAATGTTTTTTTGAAGGTCCCATCTTTCTTGTCTTGTATTCCTTTCTCGGAGTCTTCAAAGAGTGCCCTGATCTTCTGACCATCATAAAATATTTCAATGACAGGGCTACCTTCTTTGTAGCATTCACCTTTTCAACTGTTACAGAAGAAAAAGCAATTTTTATATGCTCAGAGTAAATTTTAATAGGAAGAACACATGCTGTGGTTCTGTAGTTGCTAATTTCTGCCACTAAAGTGAATTATTTAAAACTGAATAAATTAATTAGATGTACTAAGCATTCAGCCCATTTTCATGGCTAGGTTCTCACATAATTGCTACAAAGCTGCACTATTTGCATTGTAAACTTCACAAAAAAAGAGGTTTTTAGAATCTTTCCACGTTCAGTCTGTTCAGCTCAAGATTATTTTTTTTTTTTTCATTTAAAGAAGTCATTATCTAATGTTTCATTCAAAGCATAATTAATCATTGATTTCTCATGCTGTCCTTCAGTGCTCAGGCTTGTAACTCCAGGGAAGGTGAGTGTCAATCAAGTCAATGTAGATGTGAACAATGTAAACTCCCTATCTACTCCAGCTACCCTGGGCTGCCTTTATAAGCAGTGCACTCCAGGGTGTAAATCTAGGGCCAAAATAGACACCAAAGACTGGTCAGAAGAATCATACCCCAAACAGGCTTTTAGCACCATTGTGAGGCAAGAGGGTGTTGCTACCTGAGGTTGTAGGTGGAAAAAGAGGTAAATGCTTGTAAAGAATGACTGGAGAGGTCAATGGCAGGGACATCCTTCAAAGTAAACAGCTGCAAAGAGAGTGGCTCCAAGCTGTGAGAATCTGCGAAAGTATTTTCTGGAAGGATGACAGTAAATAAGCTAATTCTAGTCTTCTTTCTGAATCAGCTTTGAGTTATGGCTGAGAGAGCTGGGATCATTCAGCCTGGAAAAAAGAAGGCTCAGGGGCGACTTTATAGCAGTCTTCCAGTATGCAAAGGAGCCTACAAGAAATCTGGAGAAGGACTTTTTACAAGGGCATGTAGGGATATGACAGGGGGGTTTAAACTGGAACAAATGGTTTTATACTTTAAGAGGGGAGATTTAGATTAGATATTAGGAAGAAATTATTTACTATGAGGGTGGCAAGGCAGTGGAACAGACTGTTCAGAGAAGCTGTGGCTGCCTTGGAGTGTTCAAGGCCAGGTTGGATAGGGCTTTGAGCAGCTTGGTCTAGTGGAAGGTGTCCCTGCCAATGGTGGGAGGTTGGAACAGGATGATCTTTAAGGTCCCTTCCAACTCTAACCATTCTGTAGTTCTACAATGCTGTCTGAACCAGGGTGGAGAATAAGTGGACTTTGGGTCTGACATAATACAGATGTTATTATGACCACAGATATTATGAGAGAATCACAGTTGGGGGTGGTGGTGGTGTGTATGCATGCATGTGAATGGATTTGAAGGTTTTCTATGTTTCCTGGGTTTGAGCTAGTTGTTATCTCCTTCTAAAAATATTATTTGGCCCCAGGCTACTTTTGTACTCTTATTAGGTAATAATGTTTATCTTATACTTATTTTCCTTTGATATATTGTTTGGTATGTTAGAATCACAACATTAACTGTGTACTCGATAGTTTAATTCTCATTTCCAAGTTTCTGAACAGGACTATGCAACAGGCAAGTGCAGCACTTGGAGAATTTCCATCCAGGCTTGCGCTATAGCTGCTGCAGAGTGGGTTGGGAACCTGGGAGTTTATACCTTGTGACATGAATACCAATAAAAGTTTAAAAACAACATCAACAACAAAGTGAGCTAATTATTCATAACACTCACTCATGATTCTTAGTAACTTGGTTATAGATGCTTCCCAGTAAACTGAGCAAGTCCACAAAGGCTGCTGCAGAAATCCTGCTGTGTGCTTTGTAGCTGCCATTTTATTTCCCAATTAAAAATGGAGCAGTTGTCCTTTAAGCCAGTGACTGCAAGCGCTTGATGGTGCCAATGGAGCGCTGTGTGGGACAGGTGGCTCGGGAGCAAAAAGAGGCTTTTGTAATTGCTTGGCAGGGCAGAGCTGTATGAGGGTGCAGCAGCAGTTGGCAGATTGGATTAACGGTCTCCTAGGGGTGAGATCTGGCACATGAGCTTTGTGCTAATACCTGTAGCCTAGGTTGCTTCTGGAGCTGCAATTTTAACAGTAAGAGCATCCACTTTGCCTCCACCATGTCACAAAGTCATAAATCATAAAGCTGGCCTTTAAATTCCCTTTTGACATCATCAGCAGTATATGGCTCTCAAACGTGTAATTTGGAAACAAATCTTTTAATAAAGAATTATTATCATGACACAACTGAGATAGATAATCAGTTTGTGGAACATGAAGTAACAGCATTATCTTACAAAACTTCAGTCCTACTATTATTGTTGTGGATGTTGCTGTCACACTTTATTTATGGTTGTTTTGCAAACTAGAGACGGCACTATTTGCGAAGGAGTAACTCCTTGGCTTTGCTGGTTCAGAGACCTTTGGTTTGGTGGCTGGAAAATCAGCTTCTAATCCAGCACTCCCACTGCATGTTTGTAGAAGAGATCTACATATTATCTGTGTGTGTTGCCTGCAGCCATGACCCTAATACAATTGGCTTGAGCCTGAGTTACAAATGCTTCTAAATGCAAGTCCCCAAGGCATGAATGTGCTGTCCCTTCCTGATGTCATCTTGATGTGAGATTGTTGCTGCCCCGAGGAAGCCACTCCAGTGTGGGTGACAGGGCATTCATAGCACCATGTAAGCAGAGAGCTATTCTGATTGTCCTCTATGCACCAAGGACAAGCTTATAGAGAAAAGCTCCTTCAGGTTCCTATTGCAATGATTTAATTTTCAGTCCTAGAGGTTGATTTTTTTAAAGATTTGAAAAACAGAACCATGCAAAGACTTCTCCTGATATTTCCTCTTGCGTTCTCCTACTCCTGATCCCTTGTACATAACATTTTATTCTGTTCTTCCAAATTGATTGCTAAAATTTATTCCTGGTTCTTGAGCTACCTAACCACTGATCCTCAATTTCCTATGGCACTGGGTAGTAGTGGGGCAACTCCTTATTCACACCAGTGTGGCTGAGCTGAGGTGCTGACCCATTGGGTCTCTTTGAGACACTGGTTACTTAGTGTTGGCCATGTCATTCCACCTATTCATGGGAGGGGATTGTCCCTTCCTCTTTCCAAGAAAAAATATTTCCTCCCATAAGTCAACTCTAATACATGCCTGCCTTGTGTATATAGCTTGTTCCTTTCGCTGAAACAATTTAGGTTAGTTCCTCTGGAATATAGAGACAATTACAGCAAAGGCAACAAGTTGCCAAATGCTCTGTATGTCAGTTGATACAGAGACCCCTTCTTCTTACCTCCTTTCCTGCTCAAGGTCCATTTTCCCCCATCTCTGTCCTTTCCTGTCTGTCCTGAAGTGGCACAGCACTCTCAGTGTGCATTTTCTGTGGCTGTGACCACATTACACATGTGCCTGATGAACTGAATACAGTGCAGTGGGTGAGAGCATACCAAATCAGGTATTTGATAACAGCTGTGGGTTATTTGGCTGCCAGCTGAACCAATGCACAGGAAATGCTCATTGATAGCATTTTATTATGGTTTTCCTAATCAATTAGAGGGAAAAAGAGAAATAGGCAGTGTTCCTTGGACGGCTATAGAAAAAGGTTGGCACACAGCATGAGAGTGTATTACTTGGGAGTAATAAAGTATAAAGGGGTAATTCAGTGTAGAGACAAAAAGAATATGATGTTTCAGAAGAAAACAAAATAGGTCAGTATATCAATGAATTTGAACAGTGAGAATATTGAAGAGACCTCAAATTATATGGCTTTATTGATTCATTTACTTCTTGCAAGCAATTGAGGTTCACGGAATATAGGGTACAAAACTTAAACAGGGGAAGTTTAGATTGGATATGAGGAAGAAATTCTTTAGTGTAAGGGTGGTGAGGCACTGGAATG
>JAOEHX010027228.1:0-10618 GCA_025448015.1 Bolborhynchus lineola | reverse complement strand
GCAGGGATGAACTGTAACAGGTAGGAGAGGCACGGGGCCGCCCCCCCGTCCCGCCTCCCGCGGCGGGCGCCTGCGAGGGCGGTGCTTTGTCTCGGCGCGGCGCGGCCCGGCCGCTGTCAGGGTTTGCGGCTCGCTTGCTCGAACACCCCCTCCCCAGCTCTGGTCCGGTGGCATTCCCCTCTGCTCTGCTGGGCGCAGTGCGGGAAGGAGGGCGGCGGCGGCCGGGAAGGGCGCTGGGACGGTCCGCTGCGGGGGTTTGTGAGGGGAGCGGGGCCCCGCCGCGGAGGGCGGTTTGCCGGCGGGCAGGTGAGCCGCCTCCTTCCCCTCGCCCCGGGAAGTTCGCGTTTTACGGTGAACTTTCCCCTTGCCTCCGGCGGCAGCGGGCACGGCGAACCCCTCTCCTCTCATCTCCTCGGGGCTGCATTCACCCGAGGAGCAGCGGATGGCCCGTGCGTCCTTGTGGCAGCAAGCTGGAAATGATACACGAACCTCGAGTATAACCTGTTTTGCACGGAGTTTGAGGATGGTTTAGTGCCCTTCGCGTTAAGAGGCGGCCTTTCCTAGGGGATGTGATCGTTTTAAAAGCGAGGTTCTGAGTAACCTGTGTTTACGTGGTGAGATCCGTGCAGATTTATGCTTATCCCACAGTTATGGAGTAGTCCTATCTTGGGGAACGGTTAATGGGGATGGGTTATGGAAAGCAAAGTCTCTTCTACTTGTCCAGTGTTTCAAAGCCCCACCCGCTGTAGTTACTTCTCGAGAAGAAACGTCCCTAGTTAAAGCACTTGGCAAGTGCTGCGCTAATATGGCAAAACCTGGAGTTGCAGGAGGGGAAAAGAGCGGCTCGTAGCTGGCTTGAGCTGCGGGCTCAGGATGTCAGCTGGCGGCCAGACTTCAGCCTGGCTACAGACTGCTTTATCTTTCCCATGCCCGATTTCTGCTGTGAGCCTCTCCAGCTCTGAACTGTGCTTTTGGAGGAGAACTGTGGCAGCAGTGAAGTCAAACCGAGTCGGGGCCAACTGTGGTGGGCACTCCTGAGCTGGCCCTGCTGCCAGGTCAGCACCCCAGTAACCCCGGGGCACAGGAGGGGAGTTGGAGGGTCTCGTGGGCCTTGGCCAGCTTCAGCAACAGCTGCTGTCAGGCTGCATGCTGAGGAAAGGATGATAAAGTGATTCAGATGTCTGTGTGTGTTAAGGTACCGTTTTTCTTCAGTTATTCTAAGTTGCCACCCACATCTCAGTGAGTGATGGGTGTTTCTAGGACAGGCTTCTGCGTTCATAGAATCACAGAAAGGTTTGGGTTAGAAGGGATCTGAAAGATCATCCACTTCCAACCCCTGCCATGAGCAGGGACACCTTCCACTAGACCAGGTTGCTCAAAGCCCCATCCAAGCTGGTCTTGAACACTTAAGGGATGGAGCAGCGCAGCTTCTCTGGACTACCTATTCCAGTGCCTCACCACCCTCATAGTGAAGAATTTCTTCCTACTATCTAATGTAAGCCTCCCGTCTTTCAACTAAAATCCATTCCCGCTTGCTCTATCACTACATGCCCTTGTAAAAAAGTCCCTCTTCAGATTTCTTATAGGCTACCTTTTAGTACTGGAGGGCTGCTATAAGATCTTCCTTCTTTTCTCCAGGCTGAACAAGCCCAACTCTCTGAGCCTGTCTCCATAGGAGAAGTTCTACTCCCAAAAGTGCCTGAGTGGTCAGCGTTTGTGCTGTGAGCATCAGCCTCTTGCTACTGCAGGGGTCTGCGTGTGCTTCAGGCCCCCACAGGTGCTTCAGCTCCAGTACAGAGCCTGCCTCATCGGGAAAATAAAGCAATTGCGTATTTGGCATCTATTGTGCTGAAGTTGTCAGGGAGCAAGCCAGCTGTCCTGCTGGTACACGCTTCCCAGAATATGAACTAGGCTACACCCCTGGCACAGCAAGGAATTTTGGGACAAAGTCAGGCTAGAGCCCACACTTGCAGAAACTTGCTGAGGCGAAGCAGCAGAGCGCTCTGATGGGAGCCCACTTTGCTTAAAGCTGTCTAGGAGTGAGCTTTTTCAGTGCAAAATGCACACTGTGCATCCTAAAGAAGAAAAGTGAGTGGCCAGCACATCCAAGGAGGCGGCATTGGCACAGCATCCATCCTGGGATTGGCTGATACCTTGAGCATCCTTCCTCCCTGGCAGCAGGGATGAGCCTGGCTGCCTCCCAGCCGAGCAGATCCTCCCGTGGCTGAGAGTCAGCCTGGAGTCTCACTGCTGCTGATGCACTCTGAGTATGAACTGCTTGCCCAGCAAGGGCTGGATATGTGGCCCCTTGTCTAAATTGACCAGACCCCTCTGTGGTGCTTTTCTCACCAGTCGTTTGGGGTGAATCACCATGTAGAGGATGAGGGGCTCTGCTGTGGCTCAGGAGCTGATGATGCTGTGCTGCTGATTTTGGCAGCAGTGTGGCTGGAAAGAGCTGCTGGCCAGGCATGGAATGCTGCTTGCCTGACAGGGCAGAGCAGGGACAGGCTGTGGGGTCAGCTCCAGAGGGGAAGCCAGTTGTAAGACTGCTGGCTGAAGGAGTTTTTCTTTAGATGATTCTAGCCTGCTGAGGTCAAAATAAAACAAAAGGGTAAGGTTTGTATGAGATACATTTCAATTAATAAAAGAGGAAATTAAAAATCTATGCCCTTTCTTGTTTTGGGACTTTGGGGAAAAAAACCCAAAACAAACAAGCTAAAAATGCCAGTATTTCATTCAAAATGAAATAGGCTCTCAAAGGTTTTCACAGGCTGAAACTCCTAAGGATATTGGATCTTTAATTTTTGCTCTGATTTAGACAGTTTAAATAATCTTGGGGAAGAAAAAAGGGAAGAATGACGTGAGGTCTGTCTCTTAATTTGATGTACAGAAGAGCAGCAGGTCAGTAGGTGCATGCATTGGGTTTGCTTTTGTCCTAGGAAATACTCTTTAACTTTTTTGTTTATCTCCTTCGCTTTATAGAGGCTTTTTGAACTGGAGTGGCTGCTGCAGCTTTTGTTTTGCAATTGAAGCAACTTGGAGGCTGGTGCTATAACCTGGACACCAACTGCCCGAGGCACAACCATCTCACTCAGCATCATGCTGGGAGATGAGACTGCCCCAGAGGAGAGGGGTTTGGGATGGATAGGAGGGATGTGCAGTGTGGGATGTGCACAGGGAGGGATGTGCCATGTGTCCTGTAGGTGAGTCAGTGCTGGATGGTGTGGTGTCATTTGGGATTGCTGGGTGCTTGCTTTATAAATGTCCTCTGAGTTTTGTGGGCAGCTTTTCCAGCTGGTTGTGCTGAACTGATTTTGATGTGTTATCGTTGGAATAAGTTTCTTGGGCATTTCAGAGATAAAACATCAGCTTGCAGTATTATTGAATTATTATCTTAAGTTTTTATAGTTTTCGTAGCACAAGCTTTTTACTTTGTAGCAATAAATACAGGCCAACATGCGTAAAATACTGAACAAAGCAGGCTGCTCTTTATTCAGAACATAACTGCATTTGAAAAACTAGCATAGACTCATTCGATTTATAGCTCTTGATCTGCTGTAGTCTGTAAAGCTCAAAAATGTGGGTACTTCATAGTGTTGCTGGCTTTGATAGGGGACTACATAATTAAGAATCTAAATGCGGTGCTGCGTTCTATCTCTGTTGCGATGCACAGGTCTTTTTCTTAGAACTGGCTGCATACAGTTACTGCCTGGAAACCGTTAATGGCCTGCAGTAGGCAGAGAATGGCTTTTATAGTTAACAAATTCTTTTTCAAGTTGCAATAAAATATTTATTATTGAAGCACTTAAGGCAGGCTTTTCAGCTCCTGCAGTTGTGGCTTTGTGCTAAATGTGTGAGCTTAGACATCCTGATTCATCTGGGTTTTGTTCTTCTCCAAAGCCCAATTTAAAGGTTTTTCACTCCATAGCATAATACGGTCTCTTATTACTTTACAATATAGGGAAGCTTTAACCATTAGCTGTGCTAAAAGCAGCTTGACAGTTGATGGGGAACTTACTCCTGTCAGGTCTTTTCATGATGGCAGGTCCTGATGACATGGAAAATTAGACTGACAGTCATGTTTTGATAGCCAAAGCCTTCCCTTGTATAAACTGTCCATAGCATGAACCAAGTGTCTGTGTACGTGGTCTGCTGTCCCTGTTGTGTTAGTGACGTGTTACAGTGCATGAACAGCTTGTGCAGAAGTGCTGGTGTCGAGGCAGAAAGGATGGGAAGGTCCTAATTCAACCTGACAATTAGAGAAAATGTAGCAAGGGAATGTGCCCTGGGGTTAATGCTTTTCTTCAAATTAGGACACTCCTTTGCAATTACTTCAGCATTTCCCTTCCTGGTGTGTCTTAAGTCTTTATGAAAACGCTTACTTAAGTTTTTCAAGCAAATAGAAGGGAAAAAAAAAGACACTGTAATTTCCTTGGCTGGTTTTGTGTGCCCTAATAACCCTTTATGCAGAATAGTTCGATGAGTTTGTCCTGGAGACCATTGGCAAGGTCCTAGGGACAGAAGCTGATGGTGTGACAAGCTGTTTATGGACAAGGTGGACCTCTTGTCTGCAGCCTGAAACCATGTTCCTGTGCAGAAATGGCATAGTCTGGAGTATCCTAGAATGCATAGAAAATAGTGTTACAACAAGGAGAGCACCCTGGATGAGATTTTATGCTAAGTGTTTTTCATATTGTTTTCACTTATGTATTAAATAAGAAGTCCTTGAATGCTGGCTCTGATCATCCATCTTTTCACTCATTATAAAAACCCACCAGCCACTTCTACAGAATTCAACAGGAAGGTGAGTCCTAAGTCACTCAGTGCTTTTAGGGTTGTTTCAGTCACTGCTTGCATTAAGTAGTGTGAAGAACTAGGAGCACACCAATGGATGGACTTTTGATTGAGTAAAGCCTAAACTGGTGGGAACAGCAGAGTTAAAACCTCAGTGTCTGTTGCTTACATCATGGGTGGGAAGTTGGTGTGGATAATCTGAGAAACTAAGGCAATGTAATGATGTTACGAACATTTCTTGGGTGGCCTGAGCAGCATGGGGAAGCTACCATGCTCCGAATTATATGGGTTTTCTGTACTGACGGATTGTTTTAGTATAGTTGGGGGCACTGAGAAAGACCACAGCAAAGCAGCACAGTAACGCCAGCAAATACTTGGGAGGCAACAACATGGCATTGTGGCTCCTGTCCAGACCCCATGCTGATGCGCAACAGCTGTGGGATTGATGTGGGGAGAGGCAACCACGCAGAGAAGTAGCTTCAAATCTGCCCTGGGAGGGGGAAAGGAGGCATCAGTGCTCTGCAGTGATTTGTTGCAGGGTCTTGGTAATCCTGTTGGTACTGGGTGCTGCCCGGTGGGGGTGGGGTTCTGGCTGTCAGCCTCTCGCCTCCCGGAGCCACAGCATCACCAAGTCCTTCCTTGGTGTGTCCTGGCATGCTGTCTCTGATTTGGAAATGAAAAGCTAGAGCTTGGCAGGCAAGGCAGCATGGGCTGCCAGCCAGCATGGTCGGGGGTAAGGCGGCCCCTGCAGATTCAGGGCTGAATCAGCGCAGCAGATCTGCTTGCAAAATCGTCTGGTTTTGGTGAATCTTCATTGTGAGGAAGCACTTGCAGACAGGCTCATATTTCAGTTTGTAACCCCTCCACTGTGTTGGTAGCAGGGAGAGGCTTAGGTTTTGTGACAGTCACCAACATTTCGGCTGGATCAAGTCATTTATTTTTGCTGGGGTCTGCTAGTAAGTGAGCTGAGGTTCACTCAGCAGTGATCATCTCCCAGCCCCAGCTCTGGCCAGTGTCACGAAGCAGGACAGGCCGTCTCTGGGCTGTGCCAGGGCAGCTGCTTTTCCCTCAGGCAGCAATTACAGAGACATTTTAATTAAGCATGTGGTTGTGCAACAGCTGACCAGGGTGACCTGCACGCCCCCATCCCACAACATCTCTCATGCCAGCAATGGGGACCTGAGGCAGCTGAAAACCCATGGCAAGAGAAACTAGTAGATACATACATTTAAAACTGATTTTGGGTCAATCTGGATCCATTCCTTGGTCTTGTGAGTGCTGGTGATGTCTGGGATGAAGGGACATTGGAAAGATGGAAATCCATATTTCGGCAGAAGCGTGGGTTTGTGCCTGGGTCATGTTGCTGTAGTCCCATGAGTGGTGTTATAGGTGGGGTCCTGTGAGGAGGTGCTGAGGATCTAAAGAAGGAGGAAGCTGTGTTTGTTGGTGATCTGGGTTGGGGCTGGGGACTGCCTGCAGCCATCCTGGGTGCAGTGTTGGGAAGGGGCATGCTCATGCTCTGTGCACTGGAAGAGTTGTTGAAGGAGGGTTGCCTGAGCAATTTTGCTTGCTCCTGTTGAAAGCACCCTTGAGTACTTTTTCTCTGCAGCTTCTTGTCACCCCCTACAGCTCTGCCTGAAGGGAAACCACTGCAGCAGTGGTTTTGTAATGGATGTCACAGAACTAGTCTGCAGAAAATCACCTGCAGAGGATTTGGAGGAAGGAGACCTTGTATCTCATCGACATGACACATAGATATGGTTAGAGGGGGCACAGAGAATAGCAACACATCAATACCAGTTTAAGTCTACCTAACATTTGTTGGCAGGGCACAACTTCACAATGTGAAGGTGCCCAGGGTCTTTCTTCATCCATTGCTGTGAAGTCCAGAGGAACTGGGTGCTGTTTGTACACACTTGTACAGTTAAGAAATAAAATGGAGCAAGAGCTGTGCTGGTGAGGTCTTGCAGGCTGAGTCCCACCATCTAGAGACCTGGCTGTGGGACAGCCATAGCGCACGTGGCTGCTGGCTCCTTCTTCTCAAACTCTGTGCCGTAGAGACCAAGTAAGCTGCTGTGGGAAAAGGGGGCTCAGTGGGAGCTACCAGTGAGCTTCACCAGGGCCAAAAGGAGAAGGGCAGGAATCTCCCGAGTCTGACATTTCCATAGTACTTTAACCATGCCACAAAGCAGCATGTTTTTTTCTCCCTTCTCTGTTTCCTTTTCTGAGTATACACAGTTGCAGGAGAGAGGCAGTATTCTGACTATATGAAAAAGAAATTGAAGTAGATCATCTTAAAGCTGCTGCTGTTAAGAAAAAGCTGACTTACAAAATCTTTGTTTCTTCATTCACATTTTTTCCCCTTTTTGTTAGCCAGCCTCAGGAAATGAGAACATTCTTTTGGCTTTCCGTGCCTGAGTCACATCTTATATATATCTATCTATATAAAAATATGTTAAAACATCTGGAGATGTTTGTTTCGGAGAAGTACTTGTTTTGTATTAGGGTATCTGAGTTTAAATGTTTGTACAGAGTTGGATGTTTCTAGTTTCCCATACTTCTCTGGTTACAAGGATATGTGTATTTCTGTCAGAAAAGCCAAGGGAAATGTGCTGATAACCTAGGGAATATACAATCAAGTAAGAGTAAAGCCTTTAAAGAAGGTGAGAATTTGCCTTTTTTTTTCTTCCAAAAATTGAACTATCAAAGTGCTTGTTTAATGTATCCAAATATAAAACTCTTTAATGTTTGCCAAGTATGTATTTAAAAATGTGTGAGGAGGAAAATCCCAATAGCTCTTCCCTTGTTCTTTAGGGAAAAAAAAGGAAAGGAAGTGATTAAAAGCTCTTTATACCTATCTCTGCCATTCGGGGAGCTAGCACTCACTTGGCTCTGGCAGTGCTCTGAGTGCACGGCGGCGGGGTCTCCCTGCCTCCCTCTGTCCTCCCACCAGGGTCACTCGGGGATCGTGAGACTTTGCTTTAAAAGGAAGAGAAAAAACCCACATTTAGTTTAACCAAAGGTCAAGTGTTTAACTTTGGTGGGGGAAGGGGGATTTAGGAGAAGGAGTAACATTTCCACACTTGCTTGTTTAACTGAAAATGATGGGAGACCCCAGATGGCGGGTTCTAGCTGTGTCCATACAGGAAGGAGGAAGGGACATTGGCAGGACATGAGGGCAAGATTCCCTCAAGGGATTCCATCTGCAATGGCCACGCATCCTCTGGGTGTTAACGGCAGCTCTCCTCCCACAGCTCGCACTGAAATGCCCTTGAGTTTATGGCTAGGATAAGAAACTTCTCACTGATCAAATATTTCGATTGCATCCTGGCCTTCCTGTTAGTTTCTTTGATCTTTTCTCGTTAGTGGATTATAGTGGACTTTCACAAGTCTTGCTTGTTGAAATAGTTGTATAAATATGGTCCACCGGGTAGGTGTTATTTACAAAAGTACTTATTTCCCAGAAGAAAAACCCACTACCTACTTCTTCCCCTTCAGCATGCTAATTTGCCATTGTGCATCAAAGAAGTGTGATTTCTGTCATTACATCAACTAATAGCAGCTTATGTTGGTTGTTTGAAATGATCTAAAGGCCAGGGGGCCTTATTGTTTTGGCTGATGTCCTCCTCGTTCACTGTTTCAGTGAACACTGAAGAACTGTTTCGGGTTCTATAAAAGAAACCTGTAGAGCCAGGGCAGTCTCTGGGGAGACTGATGGGCTCACAGCCCTGGGATGAATTCGTCTCTGTTGAAATCTCCAGCAATTACAATTTCTCTTTTTCCCAACGAGAAAAGGCTCTCCTTCTCCCTAGGCATCCTGCTTATGTGATGTCCTCTGTGAAATGGCATCGCTCAGTGCCACACTGGAATCTGTATGTCTTCAGGCAGCGGAATGAAGCACGAAGCGCTCCAGTCACCAGGCTGAGTTTAAGCTTTGGAGTGTGGCCAGGGTGACTGGGGGAGGAGCTGTGCCATAGCTTTGTAGCCAGATGAAGCAAGGAAGGAAAGATAAAATATTACCAATGTCTGTGTACAGAGTAAGCTCAGAGGTCAGAATTTCCAATCTTTGTCTAAGCCTGAAAGCTGTGTTTTCTTTACTGTCCCATGCAGGATGGCACAGATCACCCTGACTTCTCCTGTGGGACCTGGGGAGGGTCTAAGGGGTTTCAGCAGTGGTGGGTATTTGATGTGCCAGGCTCTGGCATGGTCAGTACAGATCACAGTGTTATTCTCAAGGGAAGGCAGGATGCTCCTCACTGTTGGCTCACACCTGAAGCAAGCCTCACCCAGAAAACATTGCTGCTCTTCACACCCATCCCTTCCACAGCTTGCTTTAAATCCCCTGTTGGACTGTGGCTCTGTTTTGAAAAGTACAGAGAAAATGAAGTGCTATTTCAAGTGTCAAGTATTAAAGACACTGCTTCATTTTGATGCAAAGTGAAGCTCTTTGTGCTAGCGATTGCTTAGCTGGTACACAGCAAGGGGGAAATAACTTTGATTTCTTGTGTTGAATTCCATCAGTCACAAATGTGAAAATCAATATTTTTATCATTACCATTCAGAGATGAGCAAACAGTAGAGTTAGAGGATCCTTGACATCAGTCTTGGGAAAATTGCTAGAACATGATAAAATGGCAGAGAATTCAGGAACAGTAATATTGCGTTATTACTCAGGTTTCATGAGGAAGCTTTCTGCTCACCTTGGGCTATTTATTCATTTATAAATAGCTTTGTGAACCTGTATTGAAAAGAGACATTTGAGGAGTTTAATGCTGTTGCATGATAATAACAAAGTCTTTTCAGAGCAGTTTCAGCATGGATAGATTCCCAAGCTAGGCAGAATTATGAAATGAGTGTTCTGTGTCATCTGACGGAAAAGTTTAGTTGTTTTTACCCAGTGGATTTTGAGCTGTATAGTGGCTTGACTCACATAATGGGTTTTCTGTTAAGTCTGTAAAAACACAGTTAAAAGCTTGCAGCAGTGTTCCCTCCACACACGTACAGAAACAAGCGCCGGAGCAAGAAACAAGAGCTCAGAGCAAGGAAGTGATGGGGCAGACGCTGGGTTGTAGGTCCCTGTGTGCCCAGCAGAGCCCTGTGGCCGTTTCAGCCATCATTTGGAGAGTTTGGGAGGTGTCAACATGCTGTCTTCTGGGGAGAAAAGTTGGGTTTCATCCTCCTAGAGGAGGGACCATGCCACTGAAAGCTGTCTTCTGGTGTCCCATCCATGCAGGCATGGAGGATGATGATGGTACAGATGTCAAGCAGAGGATTTTTCTTTCATATGCTGAGTAATGCTCCTTGTTTGGTTTACATTACAGATATTTATCAGTTCCCCCTGCTGCAGTGAGTGGAGAATACAATCAGAAACTGCTGAGTCCAGATTTTCTAACATACCATTAATCACTTTCCATGAAAATGTATGCAGAATGAACAGGGCCTTAGCTCCAAATCAAAAGGTTTTCCATCAAATTTGGAAAAAAAAGTTACCTACTCAAGTTCATGGTTTAAATGATAATGTTCTTGTAGCTGGCCTTGGGGATGCAAGAGAGGCAGGGTCTAACTGAATTATTTAGAAGGAAATCCATAGTTGTCATGCTAAAAATACATTTTTCTGCATACCGTGGAAATACTGAAGTTCACCTAAAGTTCATGTTGATCTAAACTTTAATAAGCTCGAAGTGCTTGTGCCATCAATACCTATGCAATATTTCAAATTGTAGTGCCGAATTAGCACTTGAGTAGAAATGTTGCAAGGACATTAATGTAATTGAATTTACTGAAACTTTTTCATATGACTTCACTGATAGGACAGACTTACTAG
>JAOEHX010027226.1:0-18867 GCA_025448015.1 Bolborhynchus lineola | reverse complement strand
GTGGGCTTCACCGTGCTTCCATGGTCTAGTGTGAGGTGTCCCTGCCCATGGTTTGCATGGACAACCCATTCATCCTCTTAAAACCAACCTTCCTTGAGCTTTCAGTGACTCAGGAGGAGCATCTTGGCTTGCTGAAGGGGTCACCAGATAATCCATGGTTTTCTGTGGAGCTCAGTACAGATCAGCAGTACCCGAGGAGTTCAGAAGGGCTTCCAGTGTCCTCCCTGTAGTGCTGCCGTGGTGGTTGACCCTGTAGTGGTGGTGAATCCAAGTCAAAGCTAGGAGAAACACAGCTTGAAGGCCAAATGCGATGCCAGTAGTAACATTGGGTTTATATGTGTGAGATGGACTCATGGAAGCTCCCTCTCCACATCCTTGTAGCTCCCTTAAGACCCTGGAAGCTGCTCTGAGGTCTCCACGCAGCTTCTTTCCTCCAGCCCCAATGTTCTCAGCCTGGCTCCGTATGGTTGCTGCTCCAGCCCCTGCTTCTCCCTCTCTGGCCTTGCTCCAGCAGCTCCATGTCCTGATGTTGAGGACACTGGATGCAGCATCCAGGTGGGCTCTCGCCCGAGCAGAGGGGCAGGATCCCATCCTTGGACAGCTCACGCTATGCGGATGCAGCCCAGGACGTGGGGGGATGGTTCTGTGCTGAGAGCCCACCCTGGAGCTGATTCACTTCCAGTTTCTCTTCCTTTGGTCCTAGACAAAAAAAGGGGTGAAGAGGAAAGCAGACACCACCACCCCAACCACCATCGACCCCATCCACGACTCCTCATCGCTGCCCGCTGAGCCCAGGTCCACCAAGCTGGGCCCGCGCCGGGAGAGCAGCCGGCCCGTGAAGCCTCCAAAGAAGGATGTTCCAGACTCCCAACAGCACCTGGTGGAGAAGAGCACCAAGATCTCGGAGCAGCTGAAGTACTGCAGTGGGATCATCAAGGAGATGTTCGCCAAGAAACACGCTGCCTATGCCTGGCCCTTCTACAAGCCCGTGGACGTGGAGGCTTTGGGGCTGCACGACTACTGCGACATCATCAAGCACCCCATGGACCTGAGCACCATCAAGGTAAGTGCAGGTCTATAGGAGGACCCCGTGTGTTGTGGGTGGAGTAGAACCTTGAGGTGGTTTCTCCCTTCACATCTCTGCCTCTTCGGTCCCTGTTCGTCTCCTCTTGCTGTTCTCCTGGCTTTTGGGAAGAGCAAGCTGGAATCCGTCCAGGAGAGCCCTTGGGAGATGCTCACACAAGGGGATTATGGACAATGGCCTTTATTGTGTAAATCTCCCCCAGGAGGTGGCCTCAAAGAGCCTAAATCAAAGGAATGAGGAGATTTGTTGAAACCGAACCCATTGTCCTCATCTTCATCCATGTTTCCCCTCAAAGCATTCCTTCCTCATTGGAATGGTTGGATTTTAACACACGATTGCAAAGTCACCCCCGTTCCCCCTTGAAATATTCAGCCATGGTTTAGAAGCCTTAACTTAAAGTTGGGCATCTGTAATTCCTTACTTGGTAGCCATAAAGTTGGACTTCTGAGTGTTCATCCATGCTTTTGAAATCCAGCTTTGGGAATCCTTACTTGGAAATCTGTAACCGTTCAGCTTCCACGCCTCAATCCGTGATGTAGAGGTCAAATCTCTTGGCTATGGGCTGAACACACAGTTTAAGCTCAGCTCTGACTCCGGCTTTGCCCACTTTGCGCCCATGCTTTAGATCCAGAAGACTCAATTTTCCCTTTCCACAGCCCCATTCCATGCTGAGCTTCCACCAGGGCTGAAGCCACAAGGATCATGGCTCTTCCTTCTTCAAGAAGGTGCCTTGGAGGGCACATCCTCATCTTCTTCGCATCATTGAGGGTGCCCAGAGCCAGCTCTTCCTTTCTGTACCATCCATATCCCTACATTTGACCCAAAGAAGTTGTTCTTTGACCACAGTGAGGTGGGGTTTGGCCAACATTTGTCACTCTTTTGGCCAGCATCGGTTGTTCCAACATAGGGAGAAGATGGGTGCATGAAAGCCATGGATGTTGCAGAGCTGTGCTTATTACTCACCCCTTTGAGCTATTTCCACAGTTAATAGCAGGGATTTGATGGGCTTTTCCCCCCCTTTCTCCTTTCCAGTCGAAACTGGAGAACCGGGAATACCGGGATGCGCAGGAGTTCGCGGCAGACGTGCGGTTGATGTTCTCCAACTGCTACAAGTACAACCCTGCGGATCATGAGGTGGTGGCCATGGCACGGAAGCTGCAGGTGAGGCCCCGTGTTGTCACAGCATGAGGACCACATGGGCTTCAAAGAACATCTCCAGGGTGGGAGGTGATGGTCAGGAATGCCACTTCTATGGAAGTGATGCTGGGGGTGAAGGCATCAGCCCAAGGTGCTCCTTTAAGCTCTTTAAGAGCATCTTTATCCCATCTTCCACCTCTTGATCACGGAGTAGGAAGGGAAAGCCTGGCTTCATAGTGTCACTTTTGTCCCTGGAGCCCAAAGCACTCACTGCTTTGGTTCCAGCATCCCCATGGGGAAGGTTCCTGCTCTTGTTCCTCAAGGATTTGGCACTAAGGGATTAGCTGCTGGAGAAGCCCCATGTCTCAAAGCACACTGGACTGCTCCATAAAATCCTCCCCGTTCCCTCACTCCTGAAGTTAATTTGGAGCTGCCACACGAGGACACGTGGCTAAAACAGGAGAAAGCACTTTGTTCCAGGTGGATCTGGGGGGGTCTGAGCTCCTTTGGATGCTGGAGGAGCTCCCAGGAGCCATGGAGAATATCTGGAAGGGGTTTCAGAGCTCCTGTGGTGGATTTTGGTCCCGAACATTTCACCTCCTCTTGTTAGAACCCTCGGACATTCCCTATGGCTGTGGGTTCTGGTGCTTCAGGTGGCACTTGAGGCCAACCCTCGTGCTGGGACATCCCAAAAGCCACATGGAACTGCATCCGGAGAGCTGGGAAGGTGTCTCATCCTGTGCACGTAGGATGGGCTCAGCAGGATGTGAGGTCGCAGGAACCAAATCCATTGGGATCACAAGTGTGGCAAAGCACAATTCCAGCAGAAGGACCCAGTGGTGGAGCTGTCACTACAGGAAAGGAGAAGGAAAACCCCTTGAGGTTTGGGAACAAGGCCAAAGGCGCAGGTTTGGACTTGAGCTCCTGTAACCAACCCATGTCTTGGCCAACAGCGGTCCTGATCCCTCCATCCTGGAGATGCCAACCTCTGGAATATCCCTTTCTGCTGCTTTTTGATACGTCATCATCATCAGAAGATGATGTCTTGGATTCTCAGGCTTGATGCCAGCTCGTGGAAAGGAGCTGCAGGAGAGCTGGAGAGAGGCCAGGGACAAGGGCTGGAGGGATGGGATAAGGGGGAATGGCTTTAAACTGACAAAGGGAAGATTGAGATTGGATATTGGGAAGAACTTCCCCACTCTGTGGGTGCTGGGACACTGGGATGGGTTGAATGGTGAAGGTTTGGCTGCTCCATCCCAAAGGCCAGGTTGGATGGGGCTTGGAGCATCCTGCTCTAGTGGAAGGTGTCCCTGCCATGGCAGGGCCATGGATGAGCTTTAAGGTTCTTTCCAGCCCAAACAATTCCAGGATCCTGTTACGTGCTGGGAAGTGAAGAACCTCCCTTTGCCTCTGGGGATGATGAAGAACTGGAATTCCTGGTTCATGGAAGACAATACTTAGGATGTAAACAGCCATTAAGGGCAGTGATTGAGCAACAGATCCACGTGTGTGTCATTCCCATGCTGGGGGAGCTGGGAATTTCCTTCTCTTCCAGTGTCTTCCACTCCCTTATCCCCTGATGCTTGAGCCTGAGCATCCAATGAAGTCAGGAGCACAGGGAAGCAGCAGAACAGCATCTCCAGGACCTGGAAAAGCTGTTGCTGATGGAACAACCGACGAGGCTCTGAACCCCCCCAACCGGGAGAGCAAAGGACTTTTCCCACCAGTGGGATAACTGGAACTGCCCCAGTTTTGCATCCCTCATTCTTGAGGATAACGGGAATACCCTTACCCAAGATCCTGGGTTGCATGGAGATGGTTTTCATGGATGTGGATTGGGAAAACCCAGGCAGGTTGAAGAGGAGTAGGGATTGAGGCTGCAATTCCTGCCTGGAGCTCCCCATGAATCCATTGCGGAAGATCTCAACAACGCAGCTTTGAAAGGAGTTTTGGCCTTCTCCCCCCCCCAACCCATCTTGGAGACGCTCACGGTTGCAGCTGGATGGGGAGCTCGCGGGATGCTTGGGTGGAGAGCCCAGATCCATGCGGAACATCCCGGCGATCCCATTGTTTTTCCCCCCACCTTGCCTTCGCAGGACGTGTTCGAGATGCGCTTTGCCAAGATGCCGGATGAGCCGGAGGAGCCCGTCATCCCAGCCTCTTCTCCCGTGGTGGTGCCACCTCCCACCAAGGTGGCTCCCCCCTCTTCCAGCGACAGCAGCAGCGACAGCTCCTCCGACAGCGACAGCTCCTCCGATGACTCCGAGGAGGAGCGTGCCCAGCGGCTGGCAGAGCTCCAGGAGCAGGTACCGTGGCCATAGGGATGCAGTGGGTCAGGGGGGGATTGGGGCTGCTTATCTCCCAAAGGAATTCGCTGCTTGCACATGGTGCTTATGGCACCCAAGTGGTTCCCAAAGGCAGGAATATTCTGCCTGTACTTAGTGCTCATGGCACCCAAGTGGTTCCCAAAGGCAGGAATATTCTGCCTGTACTTAGTGCTTATGGCACCCAAGTGGTTCCCAGAGGCAGGAATGTGCTGCTTGCCCATAGTGCTTGTGGCACCCAAATGGTTCCCAAAGGCAGGAATTTGCTGCTTGCCCATAGTGCTTGTGGCACCCAAATGGTTCCCAAAGGCAGGAATTTGCTGCTTGCCCATAGTGCTCATGGCACCCAGGTGGTTCCCAATGGCAGGAATATTCTGCCTGCACTTAGTGCTTATGGCACCCAAGTGGTTCCCAAAGGCAGGAATTTGCTGCCTGCAGTTTGTGCTTATGGCACCCAAGTGGTTCCCAAAGGCAGGAATGTGCTGCCTTCACTTCGTGCTCATGGCACCCAAGTGGTTCCCAAAGGCAGGAATTTGCTGCCTACACTTTTTGCTTATGGCACCAAAGTGGTTCCCAAAGGCAGGAATTTGCTGCCTACACTTTTTGCTTATGGCACCAAAGTGGTTCCCAAAGGAAGGAATTCACTCTCTTCACTTCGTGCTCATAGCACCTAAGTGGTTCCCAAAGGCAGGAATTTGCTGCCTGCACTTAGTGTTCATGGCACTAAAGTGGTTCCCAAAGGGAGGAATATTCTGCCTGTGCTTATGGCACCCAAGTGGTTCCCAGAGGCAGGAATTCTCTGCCTGCACTTGGTGCTAATGGCACCCAGGTGGTTCCCAAAGGCAGATTTTGCTGCTTGTACTTCATGCCTATGACACCGAAGTGGTTCCCAAAGGCAGGAATTTGCTGCCTGTACTTCGTGCTCATGGCTCCAAGGTGCTTCCCAAAGGCAGGAATTTTCTGCCTGCACTTAGTGCTTACTGCTCCGAGGTGCTTCCCAAAGGCAGGCATTCTCTGCTTGCAGTTAGTGCTCATGGCATCAGGGTGGTTCCCAAAGGCAGGAATTCTCTGCCTGCAATTAGTGCTTATGAAGGTGGCTCCCAAAGGCAGGAATTCCCTGCTTGCAGTTAGTGGTCGTTGCATCAGGGTGGTTCCCAATGGCAGGAATTTGCTGCCTGCACTTAGTGCTTATGGCTCCAATGTGGTTCCCAAGGGCAGAATTCTCTGCCTGCACTTCGTGCTCATGGCACCCAAGTGGTTCCCAAAGGTAGGAATTTGCTGTCTTCACTTAGTGCTTATGGCACCCAAGTGGTTCCCAAAGGCAGGAATTCTCTGCCTGCACTTGGTGCTGATTGCTCCAAGGTGGTTCCCAAAGGAAGGAATTCTCTGCCTGCACCTGGATGGTGACTCCGGACCCTCTGGAACAGGAAGGACCTTCCAGAGGTGGTCCCTGGCTGTGGTCAGCACTTGAATCCCCTCAACTGAGGGTGATGGGAGCTGGAAGCACCCCCCCCCCCCCGAGCCCATAGCAAAGCCTTAGGTGTTCCCGTGGCAGAGGAGGAGGAGCTGGGATGCATCCCGATGTTGGAATGTGTCTTCTCCGCAGCTCAAAGCCGTGCACGAGCAGCTCGCGGCCCTGTCCCAGCCGCAGCAGAACAAACCAAAGAAGAAGGAGAAGGACAAGAAGGAGAAGAAGAAGGAGAAGCACAAAAAGAAGGACGAGCTGGAGGACACCAAGAAGATCAAAGCGAAGGAGCCACCATCCAAGAAGGCCAAGAAAAGCAACAGCAACAGCAGCACCTCCAGGTCAGCCCCATCCCGCCGGGTTTTCCGTTCCTTTTTGTTAATGAATGGAATTGGGTGGGATTCCAGGCCAGGAATATCAGGGTCGAGGTCAGCTTTGGGGTTTGGAGCTGATGTTCTTCCATCTTGGCTGCTCCGAACACCCCAAATCTAAGGGGGTTGGGGGGGAATCACATGGAGTTGCTCCGTTGCAGGTCAGATCCATGAATCCACTCATTTTTCCTAGCTTTCCCTTTTGGGGGGAAGGATTTGGGCACAACTGGGGCTCCCTGTAGCTGGTTTTCCCCTTCTTAAGAACCAGTTTTAACCCAGATGCTGGGCTTTATGTCCTCATATGGGGTGCCAAGCTCCAGGACAGCCTGTCCCAGTGAGAACCAGGCAGCATCAGTTGAGCTTTCGGTTGTCCAAGTGTGGACATAAGGAATTCCCCTCTGGAGCTGCTCATCTCTTTGGGAGAGCGACTCTTGGGATGGGCAGCTCAGCTTTGGGTGTCTGACAGTGGCTTCAGCTCAGCTTTCTTGCCTAACTGTAGGCTGAGCTCAGTTTTGGGTGTCTTAAAAGCAGGTTGAGCTCAGCTTTGGTAGTCTAAGAGCAGCTTGAGCTCAACCTTGGGTGTCTCAATCAGCTTGAGCTCAACCTTGGGTATCTTAACAGTGGGTTGAGCTCAGCTTTGGTAGTCTTAAAAACAGCTTAAGATCAATCTTGGGTGTCTTAACAGTGGGTTGAGTTCAACTTTGGTAGTCTAAGAACAGTTGGAGCTCAGCTTTGGTAGTCTAAGAGCAGCTTAAACTCAATCTTGGGTAGTTTAACAGAAGGTTAAGCTCAGCTTTCTTGTCTTACAGTGGGCTGAACTCAACTTTGGGTATCTTAATCACAGTTGGAGCTCAACCTTGGGTGTCTTAACAGTGTGTTGAGCTCAGCTTCCTTGCCAAAGAGTTGGTTGAGCTCAGCCTTGAATATCTTAACAGTGGGTTGAGCTCAACTTTGGTAGTCTAAGAACAGTTGGAGCTCATCTTTGGGTGTCTTAACAGTGGGTTGAGCTCAACCTTGGGTATCTTAATCACGGCTTGAGCTCATCTTTGGGTATCTTAACAGTGGGTTGAGCTCAACTTGGTAGTGTAAGAACAGCTTGAGCTTAGCCTTGGGTGTCTTAATCACAGTCTGAGCTCAACCTTGGGTGTCTACAGCAGGGTAAGCTCAGCTTTCTTGGCTGACAGCACCTTGAGCTCTGCTTTGTGCCTCCCAGCCTCACGGTTGAGCTTCAAGCTCAAGCTCTAAATGCATCTGCAGTGAAACTCAAACCCAGCACAGTTCAGGCCTTACCTGGCCGAGCTTTAGACCCGAGCAGCTGCTTTTCTTCCTTAGGCTCTACTCTCCAATAACCTTTACTTGTTCTTAAGTAGTAAGAAGGAGCCGGTGGCGGTGAAGAACAGCAAACCCCCTCCAGCCTACGAGTCGGAGGAGGAGGACAAGTGTAAGCCCATGTCCTACGAGGAGAAACGGCAGCTGAGCCTGGACATTAACAAACTCCCTGGGGAGAAGCTGGGCCGCGTTGTCCACATCATCCAATCCCGAGAGCCTTCCCTCAAGAATTCCAACCCCGATGAGATCGAGATTGACTTTGAGACCTTAAAACCCTCCACGCTGCGGGAGCTGGAGCGATACGTCACCTCCTGCTTGCGGAAGAAGAGGAAACCTCAAGGTACTTGTTAGCCTCCAATCCCGGTTTTCCTCCTCGTTTTCCAGGGATTAAGACAGAGATGGAGGAGGAACATTGGGAAGTGGGAGCTCCAAACCCTTCTCCTCTCCCCAAGAGGGTTTTTACTTCCTCCAATTCCCATATTTCTCCCGTTTCACAGCATCATTTAAATCCCAACATGGAGCTGAAATGTGCTTTCACCGTATTCCCATATATCCATCATCACTATATTGAATTATAATCAATATGTGTCCAAAAGAAAGCAGAGATGAGGTGCAAGAAAAGCAGTTCCTCCCTGTTGGCATCTGTGGAACACACTGGAATGTGGCAGGATTCAGGCTGAGCTTCCCACCTCCGCTCGTGGAGGTAGAAAAGAGGTTTCCCCCTTTTTGAATACATCTGGGAGTTCCTTTTTAATGGCTATTTTAATCTCTTTTTCTCTCTTTTGTTGTATTTTAATCGTTTTTGATAGTTTAATCTCTTCCCAGCCTCTTTGCAGTACATTTATGCATTTGTTAGAGCCTCAAATTCAGTTTCAGTACGTAATTTATACCCATTTTTTCTCGTTAACATCTCCTAAAATCCGTGTTTTCTTATAAATAACACATTTATTAATGGCTGAAGAACAACAAAACTCTGCTGGACCTGAACCACCCACAGAAAAGGGGATGTGGCAGCAAGCGGAGGGAGGGGATATAAAGGGAATCTCGTGATATGCCATGGCCAAGAGATACCAGTTACTTCCTGGGATAAATCCAAGTGGAAAAGCATCCTTTACACTTCTGTACCCTGGCAAAACATGGATTTGAGTTCTTTAGGCTGGGGTTTTAGGGGTTTAGTAGAGGGCTTGGACATCACCCATGGCTTTGAGCAGCTTTAGGGCTGTGACTGCCCTGGTTTAGTCTCCGTTTAAGCTGCTAAAATCAGGGAATTCTGTCCTTTTCCACCTCTTTATCCCAACAACTCAAACCCAAAGTTGAGTTTTCAGCCGCATGGGATTAACCCCCAGCTCCTGCTGGACACAGGGTGGAGGAGAACCCCCCGTGGGCTTAGGGCTTCCATCAGCCCACAGTGCCAGAGGGGTTTAGGAGGAAGCTGAAGAAGGAACAAGCCATGTGTTAGGCTTAAATCCCACTGCTCCCAGTCCTTTGGGCCAGCACACTCCACCCTGCACCAACTCATCACCCCAGAGACCTTCACCCCATCCCTGCGGGGATAGAAGTAAGCAGAGACGCGGGACCAAAGCTTGGCTTAGCTGGAATATTGGGCTGCTGTGCAGGTCTTGGCCTCGGGGTCCCTCTAACAACACGCTGTTGTCTTCTTGCAGCAGAGAAGGTGGATGTAATTGCTGGTTCCTCTAAGATGAAGGGGTTCTCCTCCTCCGAGTCTGAGAGCACCAGCGAGTCCAGCTCCTCCGACAGCGAAGAGTCAGAAACAGGTTAGACGCAGCTTATTTAACACCTCAGTCCTAGCCCTGGTTTTCTGTATAAATAAATACATTTTCATTCCTGGCTCGGTCTTTTAATTATTGTCTTTTATAATCCAACAACCCCTGATCTTGTTGCTGGTGTTGGAGCTCGACGCCGACAACCGGTAGATGCGTTGTCTCTTAAGCCCGACACGATGCTTTATCCTAAGCTTTTCCTTGCTGAACTCAGGCTTGAGCACTCTAAACCATGCGCCAAAGTAGCTCTTTGTCTGGTTAATGGCCTAGATTGATGTGTTGAGAGATCCACGGTAGGGTTTGCCCTCCAAGGAGAGGTTTCAAACGTTGTCCTGCGCCACAAATGGGGGGAGAAGGATGGAGGAAAGAGGGGTTTAAGATGTAAAACCTTCGTGATTTCGCAGCGTCTCGATTAAAAACTTCACTTCTGTCACCAGAGTGGTGTCTGCTCTGTGTAAGTCTTTGCTTCTCCCTCCTACTGTCATAATCTGGGCTTAATCTAAGGCTGTTCTTCCTGGTCATGCTTTCCGTGCTCATGTTCCCTGCCTTGGATTTAGGGAAGCAAAGCTTGTGCCGTCACTTAAAGCTGGTTTTAGCTCCTAGCTGCTTGGTCAGCTCAGATTCCAGAGGTTAAGCTGGGCTGAAGGCATCTTTTGCATCTCCAATGGGTTGGGAAAGCAGATGAGAGGGGCGGAAAGTAATGGGGGTTTCTGTCGTGCCAGAGGGCAAAAGGCACTGGGAAAAGGGACAGAAATCCCCCAAAATGACCTAAACCCCCCAAAATTGAACAGGGTTGATGGGATTTGCCTTTGAGCCGGTGCTTCCCAGCGCTGTTCCACCTTTGAGGGTTGTGTTTGTCTGGAAAAGTCGGTCTCTTTGACCCGATGTACCTACCTGGATGTGTTTTGAGTGGAAATGGCCTTTTCCTTTCTCCAGGGAAGTTTTAGGTTGTGATGGAATGTTGAGGGTTGGCTCTTGGCAATCAGAAACTGGAGTTAGTTGGTGCTGAATGTGCCCTGGCTGAGGGGAGAAGCCAAACCCGCTGCTTTGATCCCATTTTTATCCCATTTCTCCCAAGCTCCCAATGGGATCAACCAAAATCAGAGGGACCCATTAATCGCGACCCACCTCATCAGTCACATTGGCCGATGTCAACTCATCCCAAACCCAGACCCTTAACCCCATGGAGCCCATCCCATAAAATCCACCCACTAAACCTGCTGTGATCCCCACATTGCATTTGATCCTCTGTTTTCCCCCCAAAAGCCCATGATGGATCCAGAGCCAGATCCTCAACCGGGTTGTGGTTTCTAGGGATCATCTCAGGGATCCCTCCGGAGCGCAGTGGTAGGGATGTGAGATGGAAGATGGGAATGTTGGGAATGTGTCAGTGCCAAACCGTTCTAATTTCAATGAGCAGCACTGATTAAACATGGGATCAGCCTGGGGATCTTCTCCGGGCACAATCCCCCTCTGGCATTCCCATAGGGTGGAAAAAGCTCTTTTTGGAGTGTTTCTCCCCAAATGCTGGCTCTTTGGATGTGGAGGAGCCCAGAGATTGCTTTTGCATTGGTGTTTTGTCCTCTTTTTAGTTGCTTTTCCCCAAATCCCACATCTTTCCAGTGTTTGCCATCGCAGATGCGAGTACTTGGGGTTGAGTTGGCCAACGTAGACTGACGTTATCCGCACCGGTGCTTGGGAAGGGCTTAAGTGCTGCTCCAGCACAGATAAGCTCAGTCTACCACCACTGGGGGATGAATCCGACCTGGAATGCTTTGGGTTGGGTGTTAATTGTGGGCATTAATCTCTTGTATTCGGTTAATTCCCACTCTCAATGAGGTTTTGCTCCGCTCGCTGATAAAACACACGCTTAAACCCCTGACCACGGGGATCCGATGGATCTTCTCCATCCCACTATTTGCCGTGTTAACCATTGAGCCACTTTTAAGTGGGATTTTAAGATGGTTTAAGGCCTTTTCAAGTGATCTTTTAAGAGGTTAAAAGACATTTGAAGGTGTTTAAGACTCTTTTAAGACTGTTTCAAGGTGCTTTAAGACCTTCTAAAGACCCTTTAAGATGCTTTAAGGCACATTTTTGACCCTGAGCATTCTCTTGTTGGCTTAGATGGTGTTATTTAATGACCCTGAGCGGGACAGGGCCATTGATTTTGCTGTTGTACAACATAGAGCTGAGGTTTTGCTTTCGCATTTGCTCCTTCCTAATATTCCCTGTGCCGATTCCTATTGGATTTGCCAAAAGAGGCGGTTACGGCTGTTCCAAACTGAGGCTGACACCCTGAAATCATAAACTGGGATTAATTGCACTTAATTACAGCTCCATTCTCTTCTCCTTTAAATTGCCTCCTTGCGCTCCAGAGCTTTGGAAATGGGAATTCTTTCTGTTGTCCCCGCTTGAACCCATGCGATGGCTCCATCCCACTGTGTCCTTTTATGAAATCGGGAGTGTTTAGCCTCAAAATCTGCTTCAAAGGGAGGAAAAGCCATCACTCTTAATGCTAATGCTGGGTTTGGGGTGCAGGAGCTGGGGCTGAGCCTTTGCCTTTAGCTCTGGGAGCCCAGTGATGCTGATGGCGAGGGTTAGTCTGGTTTAACTGCTTGTAATTAGCCATTAGAGGATGCCAATGATCCCAGATTCCAGCCTGGAAGCACCTAGGGAGGACTTTCTGCTTGCAAACAGCCAGGAATGAGCTCTCCTGGGTACCTTGGATGCTTCTTCCAGCATCGGTGCTTAGGCTGGACTGGGGTTTAAGCCACATTGGGCAGCTTAAAACCCATCTTTATCTTCGGGAGGTGAGCAAATTTGGGCTCATTCCATGGCAGAGGGGCTGAGCTCTGCTCGTTCATCCTCACAGCTCAGCTGAGGAGGGTTTAATCCCCCCTCTACTTTGGGAGATGCTTCCTAAGGCCCCCAAAAAGACCATTGGTGGGGAAGAAATCCCAGAGCTGCCCTCATAGCAGCGGTTTAAATCCTGAGGCTCATTTGGCTTTTCTCTTGGGATTCCCAATGGAAAACTGTGTTTCTCTGCGGGTTTTATCCAGTTGTGGCAAGGAGAAGGCTGTGCAGGTTGTTCAGGGCTGCAGCAGCGTGGTTATGTCTTAAGCAGGCTTAAAAAGCAGGATTGAAAGTGGCTGGAAAACCCAGTTTGGGGGCTGGGAAGCTGCTTTCAGCAGCGCTGTTGCAATGAGTTGCTGGTCCTGTGTTAGGAGAAGCATTGCCCTATGGCTGCAGCAGCAATGGGCTGGGACTCGGTGGTGGCTCAGAGTTGAAGGTGCCTCGGGTTTAATTCTGCGTTTAAATCACCAGGATTTGGGTTCATTGAGTTGGGTTTGAAGTCAGAAGTACCCAGGATTAATTCAAGCGGTGCCCGGGTTCTGATTTTGAGGTTCTTGGTTCAGGTCCAGAGGTACCTGAGTTAAATTCCAAAGTACTTGGCTTTAAATCACAGCAACGTGGGTTTATTGTACAGGTACCTGAGTTTTGATGCACAGGGACCCAAAGGTTGCATGGAACTGGGTTTAAATCACAGCAGACTGGTTTTAAATCACTGCAACCTGGCTTTAAATCACAGCAACGTGGGTTTATTGTACAGATACCTGAGTTTTGATGCACAGGGACCCAGAAGTTGCATGGAACTGGGTTTGAATTGCATGAAACTGGGTTTAAATCACAGCAACGTGGGTTTAATGTGCAGGTATCTGAGTTTTGATGCACAGGGACCCAGGAATTGCATGGAACTGGGTTTAAATTGCATGAAACTGGGTTTAAATGACAGCAAACTGGTTTTAAATCACAGCAACCCGGGTTTAACGTGCAGGTACCTGAGTTTTGATGCACAGAGACCCAGAAATTGCATGAAACTGGGTTTAAATCACAGCAGACTGGTTTTAAATCACAGCAACCTGGGTTTAAATCACAGCAACGTGGGTTTAATGTGCAGGTATCTGAGTTTTGATGCACAGGGACCCAGAAGTTGCATGAAACCGGGTTTAAATTGCATGGAACTGGGTTTAAATTGCATGGAACTGGGTTTAATTCAGGGGTATTTGGTTTAGACCAGCACTCTTGGGGTTTAATCCAGTGGTACCCAGGTTTAATTTAAAATACCTCCAGTTTCATTTGCAGGCCCCCAGCTTTGATTTAAAGGTTGGATTCCCAGGCAGCCAGGTTTAAATACAGGACCCAGGTTTAAGAGGCAGGGACCTACGGTGATGGGTGCTGGTGAAGCTCCATCCTAGCACTGATGTGCTCACCATGCTCTGGTTTCATCCAGTGGGGTTTAATCCTTCCTCCATTGTCCTTTGCAGTTGAGAGTGGGATGGGTTGGCTTAAGGACTCTCTCCTTGGCTTGAGTCTTGTCCCAGCTCATTGCAGCCGTGATGCTCGGTGGGAGAGGACAGAGATGGTTTAGGCTTGGTGTAACTGCAGGTACAGGCAGGAACCATCAACCTTGGCTTAGGAGAACCTCACATCATCACTGGTGGTTGAGGGGCAGGCATGGAGGTGACACCACTGTGGCCATCACAGTGACAAACCAACCCCACATCCCTTTAGGCTGAGCCTAAGAACACTTCCCAATGGGAAAGACTCCCAAGTGCATCTCATGGGCCTGGTTTGCCAATGACTCCGGGCTGAGCATCCCCCTCCTTGGGCCCAGCACCCGTCAAGTGGATTTTGGGGTCAGAGTAGGCCGATTTTGGTGCATTTAATGGGATTTGGAGGCTAACATGATCCAGTTGTTCTTCCAGTGTCTCGATTTTGGGGTTTCATGGAGCCTCTATGAATCTGCTCCCATTTCCAACAGCAAAATGAAGGAATATCTGTGTTTTCCACCACAAAAGAGGCCCCATCGTGGCTCTGCTGCCCTAAAACCTCCTTTTTCTATCAAAAAATGATCTTCATAACCAAGAGCAGACCCAAAAATGGCTTTTCTGTGGGTTTTTCCAAGTCACTTGTCCCATTTTTTACCAGAATTCCCTCCAGTAACTGGAAATGGTGATAGGGAACCGTCCGCCAGCGTTGGGCTGGTTTGGGAGGAGAAGATGAGGATTTAGGGAAGACCCAAGTTGATGCTGGTGGTGGGAACGGAGCCTCCTGCACCGATTTGACCTTTCTCTTCTAAACCCATCTCTTGATGATGTCGCAGAAGTGACCTTTTCCTTGAACCTCTGATGTTTCACCCCATGGATGAGATTTAACAGTCAGGAGATGGGATGCGGCTTATTCCCGGTGTTCCTGCTCCGTGGTTGAGCCACATCACACCACCTGTAACCCAGCAGTTGTCTTCAGTGGTGTCTTCATGCTTTGGTTGGGTTGGCCAAGCTCATTGCATCTTTCCAATGGCACCGGATGATCCCACTGGGACCATCCATGGTTTTCATTGGCTTCATCTTGGTGAAGGGTCTCCCAGAGCATCCATCTCTCCTGCTCCTGGCTTAGTCCAAAGCTTTTCTCCTCATTTTGGGACTTTCTTCCAAGCAGTTCTATCCAGTTGAATAGGATAAGATGGAAATTGGGGATTCCCACTCCCCCATAGCTGCATCCGGATGTGGTTTATCCATAGGGAGCATCTGGAGGACAACGTTGGCTCCACTTCTTGTCCTTGCTGCTTCTGTGGCATCAGTGAAGAGCAGTGAAGTTCTGAAGGATGTTCCTTCCTGATGGAAGATGGAAGTTGGGTCTTGGTCTTTCTGGGAAGGGGGCTCACACCCAGCATCCATCTGGAACCATGGATGCCATCCCCATCTGTGGACACCCATGTGGAGTTGCAGGCATGGACATCCCGTCTGGATCCATGGATGCCCATCCAGAGACATGGACACTCATCTGGATCCCTGGATTACCTCTCTGGATACACAGACCCCCGTTTGGATTCAGCGGATACCCAATGCCCATCCAAATCCATGACCAACCCAACCCATCACTGGGATGCTCCCAGGAATCCCACCTCTTCCCAACACGTGGTGGCATTTTATGCCCCATCTGACTCTTCACAGCATTCCTGGATTCTGGCACCCCCTGGGACCTTCCTCCTCCCCTTCTCCTGCTCTTTATCCACGGATCCACTGGATCCAGGCTGTAACATTGGGAATCCTCAACTATGGGCTCAAAAAGCCTTTTCCAGCAGGAAACGAAATTCCTGGTGCTGCCTTGAAAGGAGGAAACTCACTCCATTCAGTTTACAGCGAATTCATGGAATTCCTGGAGGGATTTCAGGGATAATCCCATGTGGGAGATGATCCCTGGGGATTGAGACCTTTATCTCCCTTCCAAACTGTTGCTGTGAGGGTTTTCTGGGCACATCCAAGCAAAAATCCCATCCCAAGGGATTTTTGAGCTGGAAAGGAGAGTTTGGGCAATGGCTGTTGGTTAATTCCCTGGGTTTTGGCATGGTTGGAGGAGGAAATCCTTGGAAAACATCATCCTGGCCCCAAACTCCAACCAGTTGTTGTCCATGGTGAGGCTTTAAGAGTACCTGGGATGGGGAGGAGGTGGGAGAGATGATCCCATGGGAAGCTGCTAGCCCCAAACCTGGATTTAGGTGGAAAAGAGGATGGGGAGCTGCTGTTTGTGTCACAGGGGTATGCGGTAGCTCCTTATTTTCCCTTCTTCTTCCCCTTCCCTTTGGGAATCCCTGGAATAGCTGCGTCTGGTTGAGCAATGGCTTTCGTTGGCCGTTGGGTCTTTGTGCATTGCAGTGGAAGGACCCAGGGCTCTTTCCCTTTGGTGTCTTCTCCTTTGGCTCCAGTTCTCCATCCCTTGTGGTGCTGAGGCCCTCGAGCAGGAGGTCCCATGGGCAATCCCGCTCCATCCATTCCCAACACCTTCCCCTTTGCCGTTGTCGGAGCGGGCTCGGTGCCGGTGCGTGTGGATGGGGCGATGGGTGATGGCGCTGCGGTACTAACGTGTCTCCTCTGTTCCCTTCTCTTCTCTTTGGCAGAGATGGCACCCAAATTGAAGAAGAAAGGGCACTCGGGGCGAGAGCAGAAGAAGGTACGAGCCAGGGCGGCCTCCTCGTGGTGCTGGAGATGGGATGGAGTCACCAGGGAGGTCGGGAATGCTGATGGGACCGTCACCTACATGCTCGATGGGTTGATGATGCCCTTCCCTGGGTCAGCTTGTGGTTGGTCGGCTTGGAAGCTGGCTCGGGCCACCCCAGGTTGGAAGGACACCAGGAAGGCCCAGCAGGAAAGCTGGAGAGGGGCTTTGGATAAGGGATATAGGGATAGGAAAAGGGGGAATGGCTTTAACCTGGCAAAGGGGAGGCTGAGATTGGGTACATGAGGGTGGTGGATGGAGGTTTGGCTGCCCCATCCCTGGCCGTGTCCCGGATGGGGCTTGGAGCCCCCCTGCCCCAGTGGAAGGGGTTGGACCTGGATGATCTTTAGGGTCCCTTCCAACCCATCCCACGCCATGAGGAAGGTTTTGGTGCTCGGGAAGGTGCTGTGGCCTCTCACCGGTGCTTTCCTTCCCTCCTATAGCATCACCATCACCACCACCAACCGGTGCAGCCGCAGCCCCCGCCGCAGCCGCAGCCTCCACCGCAGCAGCCGCCTCCTCCTCCTCCTCCTCCTCCTCCACCGCAGCCGCTGCCACCGCAGCCGCTGCCACCGCAGCAGCAACCGCCACCACCGCCCCCCCCGGCCCCCCCGGGCCCGCCGCCAGCTCCTCCACCACCCATGAAGGCGTCTCCTCCTCCACCCTTCGTCCCTGCCCAGGTCCCCGTCCTGGAGCATCCGCTGCCGGGGACCATGTTTGACACCATGACACATTTCACCCAACCCATCCTGCACCTCCCGCAGCCGGAGATGCCGCCTCATCTGCCCCAGCCGCCCGAGCACAGCACTCCTCCCCACCTCAACCAGCATGCCGTGGTGTCTCCTCCAGGTGAGCCTCCGTCCTCCTCGACGCGGGAGGAAGAGGATGGTGGTCGGGAGGGGGTGCGGTCCTCCTTGGGGTAACCATCGTGGGGGTGGGAGGAGGAAGGTGGCGCTGGGTGGGGTTTAGTTCCTCCTGGAGGATGGTTGGGATGGAGGAGCGAGGGGTGGGCAATAGGAGGTTGTCCACATCGTGGTGCCATTATAGTATCCTCAACTGGTTTGGGTTGGAAAAGACCTTAAGGTCATTGAGCCATGGGCAGGGACACCTTCCAAAGAGCAGCTTGGACACTGCCAGGGATGAGGCATCCAAACCTCCATTCAACCCATTCCAGTGTCATCATAGAATCAGAGTAGTCAGGGTTGGAAAGGACCTTAAGCTCATCCAGTTCCAACCCCCCTGCCATGGGCTGGGACACCTCCCACTAACCCATGGCACCCAGGGCTCTGTCCAACCCGGCCTTGAACACCGCCAGGGATGGAGCATTCCCAACTTCCCTGACCCCATTGCAGTGCCTCAGCACCCTCACAGTGAAGAACTTCTTCTTCATATCCAATCTAAACTTCCCCTGTTTCAGTTTGAACCCTTTACCCCGCGTCCTCTCACTACAGTCCCTAATGAAGAGTCCCTCCCCAGCATCCCTATAGGCCCCCTTCCCCCCCCCTTCACAGGGAGGAGCTTCATCCCACTACCCCATCTCACTCTTCCCATTGGAAACTGTACCTCTCCATCCCATCCCTTGCCCAAAGCCCCCCTCCAGCTTCCCTGGCACCCCTTCAGTCACCGGAGCCTCTCTGACATCTCCCCTTACGGAACCTTCTCTTCTCCAACCTGACCCCAGAGCCTCCCCACTGTGTTCTAACGCTGTCCCTTTGTCCCCAGCTTTGCACAACGCTCTGCCTCAGCAGCCCTCGAGACCCAGCAACCGCGCCGCGGCGCTGCCGCCGAAGCCTCCGCGTCCCCCGGCTGTGTCCCCGGCCATCAGCCAACAGCCCCTTCTCCCCCAACCACCGCTGCCCCAACCGCCCCAGGTCCTGCTGGAGGACGAAGAGCCTCCGCCGCCGCACCACAACCTGCCTCTGAGCACCAGCCAGATGCAGCTCTACCTTCAGCAGCTGCAGAAGGTGCAGCCTCAGACTCCTCTTCTCCCTTCAGTGAAGGTCCAGTCGCAACCGCAGCCGCCGCTGCAGCCCCCGGCTCACCCCGCCGTGCAGCAGCTGCAGCACCAGCCGCCGCCTCGGCCCATGCACATGCAACCCATGCCCTTCCCATCCCACCTACCCCAAGGCCAGGCCCCGCCGCCGCCGCCGCAGGAAAACGAAAGCACCTCACCGCGAATGGCAGCGCGGAGGGAGCCGCTTCCCCGCGGCGGAGGCGAGCAGACGCCGTTCTCTCCCCACCGCCCCCGCCGCCCCCACCCCCCGCCCCCCCCCCCCCCCGCCCCCCCCCCCCCCCCCCCCCCCCCCCCCCCCCCCCCCCC
>JAOEHX010027223.1:0-21691 GCA_025448015.1 Bolborhynchus lineola | reverse complement strand
TGGAACAAGTCCAGAGGAGTGCCATGAGGATGATCATGGGACTGGAGCACCTCCCATATGAAGATAGTCTGAGAAAGTTGGGGCTGTTCAGCCTGGAGAAGAGAAGGCTGTGTGGAGACCTCATAGCCGCCTTCCAGTATCTGATGGGGGCCTTCAAGAATGCTGGGGAGGGACTCTTCATTAGGGATTGTAGTGAGAGGACAAGGAGTAACGGGTTCAAACTTAAACGGGAAATTAAGATTGGGTATGAGGAAGAAATTCTTTACTGTAAGTGTGGTGAGGCACCTGAATGGGTTGCTGAATGAAGATGTGAATGCTCCATGGCTGGCGGTGTTCAAGGCTGGGTAGGACAGAGCCTTGGTTGATGTAGTTTATTGGGAGGTGTCCCTGCTCATGGCATGGGGGTTGGAACTAGATGACCTTAAGGTCCTTTCCAACCCTAACTATTCTATGATTCTATGATTTGTAGACAGCTACACGCAAGCTAATTAACTAGGTTAATCATCAGGTTAATCATAATTTGTAGTTGAAGGGAAATGTGGTGGATTTCATATGATTTGTCCAATGAGAAGTTTAAAATGGGACTGATGAATTAGGCCATAGAAACTGTAATCTTTCACCACTATGTCTGAGGGAGAGTCAAGATTGCATGTTTATCCCTAAAGGTTTTCACTGAAAAATTAGGCAAGATGAATCCCATATTTTCATGCCTTCAGCATCTCATGTTAAATCCCCCATAAGCATTAAATTCGAGAAGACTGTTGAGAAGATTTGCAGTACATATAGTATTGTCTTTCAGAGAAAACTGGAAAGTATAGTAACTGATTTTAAAGTGAGGGCAATTTTGTACTGGTCAATGTCTTAGCAATTTGCTTAGAAAGAGTATCTAGTTAGCCTATAATATTCATTTGATATTTGTACAAATTCTTAGTTACACAGTCCAGGATGACTTGTAAAACTTATTCCACATCTCTAACAAAAAGGATCCTTTTCAGACAGTTGAAAGTGGATAGATCCATCAAGCTCCTGCTCCTCATGCCCTGTCTTAAAAAGAAATATGTCTCCAGGAACCCAGGGAGTCAACAAACTTATGCAAAGAAAATTATTTGGAGAATAAACCCATGGTTCCTAGGCCTTTCTTACTGGCAGGAGAACTGAAATCTTTTGATTACACCACTATTAATCAATTTAACAACAATACAGTCATGCACTTGGTTATGAGGTCACCTTGGGTTACTAGCTGAAGCATTGAATGACCTCAGGCCTTACTAAACCACTAAGGGGATTTCAGATAACATACTTACATGTTTTCATTACATTTTTGAGAAGCCCTAGGAGGAGAATGTGTGTGTTGGGGGGGGAAGGTTTGCCGTGTGCTTTGTCTATTGCTTTTGCTCTTATCCTCATTTGTTTAAACACCTGTCATATAATTGGAAAGTTTTCCTGTAACTAGAAGAAACATGACAATTTTTTTCTGGAAAACAGGGAAGTAACGTCTTGGAAAACTGACATCCAGCAGCATAAATCTTTTCCCTTCCAATATCTTAATGGGTGTAATGTACCTTGCCACTCATATGAACTCAGAAATTCTTGAGTTTAATTTTAGATGCTCATTTGTATGGGGCCAGTTCATGCAGGAATAATGTGACAGAGTCCTGGCAAATTAGCTGATGTCCCAGATGTTCTGATGGATTAATTATAGTCTATGACTTTTTACTGGTCATAAATGCAATTTGAGTTTCAATGCCCTCGTTTTCTGGATGTTATCTTTCTTAGCTCATTTTAAGAGATGTTTTAAAATAGTTCTATGCCTTTTAGTTTTATTTCATAAAGGTCCTAAGAGATTCAGAATGCTATCTAGCAATTTTTTAACAATATTAAAATTTAATCTTAGAGGTTTGATTGGTTTGTTTATAAAAGAAATGAAAAAAAAAAATCTCATTGAAATCATCATGAGTGGTTTTTTTTATATATATATTTTTTGGACTATAGCCTTTTATTAGAAAGAGTTTTCTAATCCACTACCACTTCCATAAAATAAAATTTCCCAAGAAAAAGCTAGCAGGAAAGAAACATTAAAGACTGTCTTTCCAGACTCCAAATAGATCGAATAAGACTTCAAATAAATTAGGCAAGATTCTCACCTGAAACATGCAATCATAGAACTTATTTACACTGTTGGAAGAAAGTCGCTTTTTTTTTCCATTTTGTTGTTTCCTGTTAGTTTTCCCTGTAACTGACTACACAGAGAGCCTAGAGAAAGATTTCTCAAACTGTTTTAAAGCAGAATAATTCAGGGAAAAAAGAAAAAATGAAAAAGAAAAAATTCAAAAAGCATGAAATAATTTCATCAATACTGACTCAGTGTTTTCCATTTACAACTGAATAAGACTTAACATAAGTTTTAACACATTCTGTATCATTTTATATTCCATCATTTGCTTTATTTCCTCTATTGTGAGCACATAAAGTATGCTTGAGGTTTTCAAAGCAGAGCAAATAAAGTAGATACTGTGTTTTCATACAGACAAGTCTTAGAATCTTGATCTTATTATAATCATTTCTACTGATTTTGCTTGCATCTTCTGTGGGCTCCTATAAGCTATGTCAGATTGCTTTGAGAACTACACATGTTTTTGTAAGATAGTGCCTTCTCCTGTAACAGCAGATGTAACGGCAGAGTGCAAGCAAAAAAAACACCTGGCTGCATCTATCAGAGCATGCCAAGCCAGGTCCCTTTCTCCAGCACAGGATGCTAAAGTAAGTTCAGAAGGAAAAAGCAGAAGAAACTCAGACAGTGTAGAGTTACTTCTCCCCACCACACCCTCCCACTTTCAGCAATTGACTTTGTAAACTTCCTCAGAAAATCATGTTTAAGCCTCTGCTGTATTTTTCCTCTGTGATGTGGCCTAGCCCTGTTTTGCTGCATTCCTGTTTTTACTTTCAGAACATCTGGAAGCAACCAGTTGTTCACTTTTTTCAGAGGATTGTGAAAAAGGGCTCGCTTTACCTCCTGATCACACTCGCCACCACTAGTCTAAAAGTGCTAATGTGCCAAACAAGGATTTCAGAATCTGCTTGACTTATAGCCCTGTCTGTAATCCTGATCCACCTCTGTTTCCTTGGCCTTGAACCAAAGTGTATTTCATCTGCATTTACACTAGGATTTTCAAGAAAGTTGAAAACTATGAACTAGATATCTCTGATTTTAATAGACGTTTTCATTAAGAAAAAAGAAGACAGTTTCAGCTGCTTAATAAATGACACAGCTGTAGTGAAGAAGTGTGACCAAAATAATCATTATTACATGAGTTCAGAAAACTTTTCTCAACTAATCCAAGGAAATTAAGAGGTATTAATTTTACAGGATAAGACTGATTTGACTATTGAGTGCTTCTCAGGCACCCTTCCAATTGAACTCACAGGGATGCTTAACCAGCATGTCAGTTCAAACTACATACCACCTGAAACCATGCCTGTGTTTCATACTGAGAATAATTATTTGCCGGAGCTATTACCTTCTCAGGATGATGACCCCATGGAAATACCCAGCTCCCTCTCAAATGGGAGGTTTCTTTTAGGAGAATCACATGGGATTCATCTGATGAAACATGATCTGCAATGAAGATGTAGTTACACCCGAACCTCTGCTTTATCTTTTTATCTGGATACTGAAGCAATCCAGTCAAGATAATCTGGGGTGTGATCCATCTCTTTACAAAAATGTGCATTTATTCTTTTTCCAAACTGCTCAGTAAGAGATGCTGTTTTTCTCAAGTATATATCAGGAAACTCAGCTGTCCTAGTCCTGCTGCAAGTAGCAAACCTGAAAACAAAAGCAGGATTTTTGCCTGGATTACTACTCCAGTTTACTAGCTTGAATGTAGCGGTTTCTTCTGTCCTCTGTCCCTGTCCTTTCATTCATCTTTTACCATCAGCATTTTCACAGAGTAATTCTGTGTGATTTGTGCATGAATCATCAGCGAAACAAATGTGATCCCCTTTTCACCATTTTTTCCAGGCTCTTTCCAGCAAAGAGACAGTAGAAGTACAAAAGAACACAAAGCCACCCAACCTGGATCCATATGATTGCTGCTCTGTCACAAAAGCTGTACAACTAATTCAGATCCCTCTTTATTTCCCTTTTCCCCACTTGTTCCCACATGAAGGTCTTCCCAAGGCCCTTCTGGAGAAGGATGTTCAGTGAGCTTCCTTTATTCCTTGGCTTTATTTTGCAATGGGAAGAAGAATAATTCCATGTGCTACCCTTTTTTTCCCCAGCAAGCTTTCTGGTAAGCGGCTTTTATCTTTCAGTTGACAATCCACAGCAACGTTTGGTGCAAAAGGCAGTGGGGTCACACTAGAAGAAGCCTGACACATTAGTTAGCAAAACTGAGTACTGCGGCATAGGATTTAGTGTCAACTTCTAAATGTCTGTTGCTAGATTAGTTTTTCAAAGAGCCATGCAGCTGGTCCAGTATGCAAAATGGATGTCTGGCATTTATCTGACTACAAGCTTCAGCGAGAAAAAAACCAATCTGATTCAAATTAACCTGGAGTAATGCACTGTATCTTCATACATATTTTATGTAGTAAAACCACTGTGACTGCAGACTGAATTTTCTATCAGTTGGTGGTTTCTTAGCATTTTTTTTTTTTTTCACATTTTTAATCAAAATACCTGGAGATACTACACCATATTAAAGCCTAGCCCCTGAGGATATTTTCTTCATTAAGCAAAGACATTTGTCGCTCAGCACTTGACTAAAGAAAAATCATCCACAACTATCGATCACAGAAAGCTTAGCAGGTTAGAAAAATGTTTGGACAAAGAGAAAAAGCAATAATAATAAATTGCATATGGGTTGATAACCTCCTTGCCAACATCTTCAGCCAGCTGGAATCGGAAAAGGCAGTGATATGAAGCATACACAGTAATTACTGAAACTTAAAGCAAAATTAATGTACAGTAAATGCTGAAAATATGACTTTGTGATCAGTGTAATTTTATTTTAGGAATCATAGTCTAAGAAATGCCTGTGAAATGTATGGTTGCAATTTTTTTCTGCAGGAAAAACTGATGCTGTTGCCCATGACGTGAAATAGTGCCACACTAGGTCATGGATAAGAGGTCATGTTGGAGATGGCAGGGCATACATGGTAAGCATTCATGGTAAAAGGTTACAGCTGCCAAACATCTCCTAGCAAGGTTTTTATACTGGGTAAAGCTCCTTTAGCAGGGCCTGGTGGTCTTGTATAGACCTGGGATCTCCCCGCTCATCTTCCAGGAATGGCGGAAGGAAATTGTGTGAAGTCAGAAGTAAATTGAGTGAGTTTCATACTCAGTGTAGTAGACTTGGCAGCTCCAAGCTTCTGAAACAATGGACATGGCACTGTTATGCTATCATTTATACCGCTGGTCAGTGACACTCAGCAGTACAAATCAATGCCACCCTGATGTTAGTGTGATTTAAACATGCTATAAACTGCTGCATGGTTTCACTTAGGCTCTAAGACTAAATCCTTGCTAAGTCTTTTTGTTAGGGCATGCTTATTATTTGATGAAAACTGAAAAAACCCAACAAAATCAAAACGAAAATGGGAGGCAAAATCTAGAATAACTTCTCACTTTCTACTCAATAGCCATGGGAGAAACAACTTATTCTCTCCCACCTACTCACCAACTTGTTCATCCATCTTCTTGTGCCTGTCATCCACCAGTTCACACAAAGCTGGAACCAGCTGGGATATGTTAACTGCCCTGTACTGCTGTATTTCCACACACATGGTTCAAGTCAAGCACATGCTTAAGTGTTTTCCCTGAACAGTGGCTGCAACTCTAACACCTGATCTTACATGCTGGACAATTGCAGCTGCCATTCACCTTGCAAAAAAGAGTGGATTTCTAATAACCATTAAGAAGATGCCTTTCATGTTGGAAAGCAGCCCACAGCTAGTTCAAACTCTTAGAAGGCAGTATAGCCTGCTACTGAGGGAACCTGATCATAGGCAGAGAAAAGTAAGTTCAGAAATGGACTTAATTTTAAGTCAATGTTTTAACTGGTTAATTAATTTAATGGTTTAACTTAAAATGTTTAATTCAAAAGGAGAAGGAAATTACACTGGGAACACAGTTCATGGGTTATAGCTCTGTATGCATGTCCATGAAGGTGTAACTAACATCAGTGTATCAGCTAACAGAAACTGCATCTTACATCCAGTGATTTGTTGAGAAGTTTGAGCATGAAATACCATATATGCTCACATGGGCTTTTTCCTTCCTTCATTCGAAAGATACTTATCTCCAGATGTGGAAAACCATTATTGCTACAGGTAAAAGCAAGTGCATTGCAGTTTCAATAGGCAAATGTAAGTGTGCAAAAATATTTTGGCACACCTGTTCTAAATACTGAAAATTTTAAACCCAACTTACTCATGATACATTGCCACTACTGCCAGGAACAATGGACCTCTGAGATGAAAACTCACGGTCTAATTTTAAGGTCAATGCCTTTTCATTTTAAATCACATTTTGTTTAATTGGAAACACGTCCCTTTTCAGCTAAATCAACTCTCCAAAATGAGTGAACCAACAAAGAAAAATAATAATAAATTATTGTCATTCTATTATTACTTTGGTTTTGTGGGGGTAATTACATCATCCCTGTTCTCATCATGATATCTGATCAAAAATGGCCCTTAGGTGACCAAGAATAATGTAGACTGTTTCTCTAACCCTGATTAGGAAGCCTGGAAGAGGGTGTGGATATGACTTGCCTTAGCAGGAGGTATACACTGAAAGAGAAACAGAGATAGCGTTCTTGTAGGCATTGTGTCCTGTGGGATGAATTTGGCCTGCTAGAACAATTCCTGCAGTTCTGACTGGATCTCTGGCACTTCTTTATCTGGCTTCTCCAGCACGTGCCCACGAATGCATCTACCACTGGGCTTGAAGCACCCCTGAGCTCTGTAAAAAGCTAGAATCCTAGAATGAATCATAAAATGCTTTGGGTTGGAAGGGACTTTAAAGATCATTAAGTTCTAACACCCCTGCCATGGGCAGGACACCTTCCACTAGACCAGGTTGCTCTGCTCTTCTGGGGCAGATTATAGTTGGGATTCATCTTCCCCATCAACACTTCCATCTGATCTGATCACCCTTGTCTCCCTTTATATTTCATGGAGATATAATTAACACTGTGAAAGGAATTTATGTTGCAGAATTTTTCATTTTAAATGAGACATTCAGAAGAAGTCAGCTGAATCACACCCAGAAAAGTCCATTTCTCTCCTTAACTAGAAAGGAAGGCTGGTTTGATGGGCTTAGATGTAGATAAACGCAACACAGACATATGTATGTCTTTGGTCAACTAAACCATGCTGTATTGAGTAGTACAATAACTATTGCATCAGAAAACATATGTCATCAAGTTGTCTGTGTAACTTCAAGACAAGAAGTGCTGGAAGAGAGGCCTTGAAAGATCAACACACTGCCTTTAAAGATGTTTTCAGTCTAGTATTATGGCCAGCATGGCAGAAACTGTGTATGCACTGAAAGAATGCAGAAAGCAGTAGATGAAAATGAGTACAGAAAGCAAGAAGGAGGCTGATGATAGTAAATTAAACATAATACCGGGACTGTGCAAACATGGATGTAAAACTAAAATTCTCTGTTTCTTTCCAAATTATAAATTATATTGATCATAATCAAACAACTCTAAAAAATTATTAAAGTTAGCACAGGAGAATGGGAATGGTGAAAAAACCTGAATATTTAAAAAAAAATGTTTAAGAAGAACAGTGTATTCTTCCACATTTTCTGCCTGAGCCAGGATTTAACGAGAAAATCTGTATTACTTTTTCATCTGGAGAACACAGAGTACTTTACAAAAGTTTGGCTTAATTTTTAGCTTCTCTAAGTTAGCATTGCCCTCCTTGTAACAAGTGCTCGTAATGTTAATTGACACCAGCTGAAAGTCCAGGTCCTTTGGGTATAGCTCCTCTGAGATTCATTTTGCTTTTGTACTTCAAAACCAAGAATGCTAGAATATGATGATGATTTTTCCACAGAAAACACTAATTTTTGGTAAAGACTCAGCTGAAAAATGAAAGATTTTGGCTAAGGACTTAAAATACATGTTGAGAAAACATTTATCAGTTTCTCATTGGATTGCTATACCAATAGTTTTTGTACCCCCTCACTTTCCGGGACAGCAAATATCTCATTGTTTCACCTCCCTGAGAACATCATGAGAACATTTGGCACTGCGGCATCATGGGAGTTGTAGTCTAACTGAAAAGTTTTGCCCAGATCAGGAAAGGGTGACATGAGGTACCAAAACCACAATTCCCACAAGGTTCTACTGTGCTTTATCCTTGGAAACATTTGTGGGCTTTAGGTATTTCCTTTTACTGCGCATATTGAAATATGCCATGGAAAGCAAACACGTTTTGGAAGAATGCAAAAGTTCCTTTGGCAAGAATCTTAATATTCTATCAGAAAGCTGTTTGAGTGGAAACATTTCAACCAAGCTCCACAGATGCTTTTTGAAGAAGATACTTTAGAAAACACTGCTTAGCTGATGATGAGTATTGAGTTGCATTCAAAACAAACAACTGTGAGAAGAGGTATTCTGGTAGAAGATATCTTGGGCTAGCATCATTTTTTGATGGTCACAAGTTGAAAATTGAAAATAGGTTTGTTTAATTTTCTGTCAGTCTTTCTAGTGTCATGTCTGCAATGGGACAACAACCTCCTCCAGTTATACTGCTACATACAAGTTAGGACTTTGGATATATTAATGAAGAACAAACATGGTCAAACTGTCCTCCCCTCCAGGCTTGATGTTTAAATGAAGACAATACAAATCACTTGACTGCTGAAAATGCGCAGGACCTCCTATGCCCTCTTTCACTCTGCTCGAACATATGATTGACTTCAAATGTTTCTCAGATTAAATTATATTAAACATCACAATCATCATATTTGAAGCAAGTGTACTACTTTAGCAAAAACCAAATACAGGAGATCCTATTTCTTTTATAGAGATTCTTGTTGTTTCCTTAGCACAAACAAATAATGATTAGCCAAATACCATTGTGAAGCAACAGCACTGAAAAAAATCACATTTCCTTTGTTTCTCTCAGTGTTCTTTCAAAGTTAAAAAATAAGGTGAAGCATCATCATGTCACTCTAACAGCAAAAAAAGCTGCTGGCAGTTGCTGAAATTGATATTTGAACATGAATCATGACGTTGGCAAGCCTTTTGTGAAAGAACGGCTCAAACATGTTTGCCTGTACTGCAATGCAATGAATACTGTGCTGTTCACAAAGTAGGATGTCTTTGGGAATTTTATGTCAGCAAGGACCATGATCAGTGTTTCCAGCATCACCCAGAAAATGGTGTTTCCATCCTAATGGTACCCTTCTTGACAATTGCTACATGGTTCAGGTGAAGAGAGGCCTACCTGTGACATGGACCCCTTCACTGCTTGGACTTTACCTGTTCTCCAGGTGTTTTCCAGTCAGAATGAGATTACAGTGATGTGAAAGGACATGATGTTTTGACCATTAAGTGATGAAGAAGTATCCTCATGAACTGGTGCACCAGGACTCACTTGAATTCAAGTGAGGTTGATTGAATAGGGGTTGACTGTGTTTAGAAGAGACCTCTGTAAGCCTGGTTCAAGTATGCCTATATGAGTAATGACAGATGTTTATCTCACTTTCTCATAAAGACATCCACTGATGGAAACCCCACATCCTTTCCAGGAAATTCATTCTAATGTTTCCCACTCTTCAGCAGTAGAAAGATTCCCTTGGTACCTCACGAGAGCACAGTATTCTCAAAGGGTCTGTGTCTGGAAGAATTCTGTGAAGGTAGGTGTGTTTCTTGGATGCTTTCTCTGTCTAGGAGGTAAAGAGAGTAGGAGTTCTATTACAGCTTTTAAGTATTCCCTTGTTTCCAGTCCACATAGGATTGCTGGATATGCAACCTATCTTTCACTTACCCAAAAAAAACACCCAGAAAACCAATAAGCACTAATTATTTTCCACTTCTTATAACAGTCAACTAACTTGATTAAGGGTGACCACAATTAAGCCAGAATCTCTCTGGTTCCTTTTTATTCTGGCAGCAATATGATTCTTGGTGAATTACAGCACAGAGTGCAGCAGATATGGATGGGATATATCATCCCAAAACTACTCGAAAGCATGCTGAATAGAAATGTACTGTAGCCATGAAGTTATAAAACATAAGATTATTTCTTCCAGAAAATAATCCAAGACAGAATGAACTGATGAGTCAGCACTTCCACTGTGATCTGAGGAAGAAGAACTAGGTCTTTCCCAGTTTCCTTTCAACATTCACAGAGATTATAAAGAGCCGACAAGCTTCAGGGTAAGTGATGAGGTCATAAACATCCTGTAAAGCCCTTTCTTGCAACAATATCAAAACTAATGACAAGTAAGCTGACTTCTCAGGGATGCTCAGCACCTTATTCCTGTAGATTTCAAAAGAAGCCACACTGTTGGGGCTCTGACAGTAGCACCCCACCAGTACCCCTCAGTGTCAGGATAGGGATCTTTTTTCCCATGCCCAACTGCGTTATTGTCCTCCAAACTCTCATTTCCTGGATCAAAGAAGACGTCAGATTTTTGGGTGGGGATGGAAGTTAATGTTAAGCAAACCTAATCTGCAGTGTAAACCTTGTGCCATGGGTTCAAAGAGCATGTCAGGGAGTGTTTGGGACACAGTGATAGCTCCGGGACAGACCCAGATGGGACTGGTGTACTGTTTACGGAGGTAAAACACATCCTGGCCTTGGCAGTGCCTGCCAGCATCACATGGCAGGAAATGTATTTTCTGCTGGTGTTTGAAACCCAAACCTTTTCCATTTTTAATCCCTTGATGACAAATGTATTTATAGACTTCCAAGTTGTGCCTGTCAGCTCTATTCAATATATTTCTAAGGTGTGTCTGAACAGTGGGATCATTATTCCACTTATTGCTGGAAAAATTCTTCTCAGTGGGACAACATAACTTTTGGTTCTCCCTTTCCATATAGGCACACTACACATGCTGGTTGTTTAGGAGAAACTGGACATACAATGCACAAGTTCCGAATTTGAGGCCAGAAGTTCAAGCCCTCAATTTCTTGCACATTAGGCATGGGAAAAACCTTTTTGCTGGGACATGTTGTGAGCCTCAGGGATTTCTGAATGGAAAGGTGAATTCATACCAGCAATGGAGTACAGAAAGGACTAATAGGACTCCCTGGAAATGGAAAGACAAATTTCTGGAATGATACAAGAATTTTTGTGTTGTGTAATCTACTGGTGCTGCTGAGAGGCAGTCTGGGGTTTGTCCATGAGTAAATTAGAACATTGAAGAGAAAAGCATAGTAATAAATCAGCCTAAACTGGTCATAAATTAATGCATGCACTAAGTTAAGAAAAACTTCCTAATAACGAGTTTCTGGAAGAACCTCCTCTTACAGTAATATGGGAAAACAAGATAAATGGGGAAAAGGTGGATGATGTTGTATTGCCTTAACTGCGGTCCAATGATTTCTATTTTATTTCTATGATTCTATCATGAGAACTTTCAGTTCACCTTCATATGATCACTTCTGTGTGAAAGCCAGGTCACTGTTAGATAAAAATGATGAAATATAACAGCAATAAAAATGCAACATGTTAACAAAAAAGAATAATTCCACTAAGTCTGACCATAGACTTGTCTTGCCATATGGACTTGTCTGGAGATTCCGGCTGGTGAGGTCACTGCCCCTGCTGCCCTAGTATCATACTTGGTTTCCATTTCCCTTAGGGAGTAGCTAGCCCTTTTTGCACTCTGACAACAGGGTACCTGAGTCTGTTGGAGTTGCCTTTTTCTGCTAACAGAAGCCTATCTGAAAAACCTAATATCTATTAGAAAGATACAATTAAGGCAGAGTATTATCAATTTATTCCACCCGAAGTTCCCCCCAACACCAGGAAAACCTCAGTCCAGGACCCAACTTCTGAAATCCTTACTTAGATGTGCAAACTGATGCAGACTGAATGCCTCTGACTAACTCCTTAGGAAAACTCTCTTTCTCCATGCTGAAGGTTGATTTGGACATTGGTCTCTGTTCCATATTATTCTGGCAGTATAAGATATCAAAAAACTGCTAATTTGTTTTCCGTATGTAAGTCTTTTCTGATTGGCCACCAGCCCATTATGGCTTCAAAGGTATCAAGGTTTGGCAATTCTGATTCCAGAGAGTAGTCTGGGACCTGTTTAGCTTTAGGAAAGGGGTGAAGCATGCACACAAAGAATAGGAAATTCCTTTTTTGATTGACAGTATGGCAAAAATCTAAGCCAACCTCAAAACAGAATTTTGCTTGACGTGATGGTACTAACAGTTGCCTTGTATCAGAACAGGTCTGAGCTCACATTATGGATATATGGTGGCCAGGGATCCTATGGTTCAACTTCACACTCATTCAAACTCAGCTCTAGTCAGTCAGAGGCCCTTTTAAACCAAATGGTGGAATTAGTTTGGTCTCGTAATTTAGAGGATATATAGGTGTAGAGGAGATTGGAGGTTTTTTACATGTAACTCACTGAGCATCCCAAGGAGCTTACTGACTACAAGGCTCCATACTTTATGCTAATCAGGACATCAGACTCAATGACCACAAGAGACTGAAAAAGGGTATCTGGGAGCATTAAATGCAATTATGAACTATATCAAGCAACTTAATCTTTCAATTCCTTTCTGCATTTATCAAGTTTCATTTAATATTATTAAGGACACTTGCCCCCTCTATTACCATTACAGAATCTTTACAAAACATTGCTCTTCTCATGTTTATAAATCTTCTGATTTCTGACCTCAATTTTTTTGTGCTCTATTAAGTTTTTGTATGTTTTTACCATCCATATCTTTTAGCATACATATACTTCTGCCTTACTAATTGCATCTCTCAGTTACTTGTAGACTAATCAAGAATAGGTATTGAAGTTTCCTCATCTGTAATAGCCCATAAACTTCCCTCATCAGTCTTTCATGTATTTATTGCAGTCTGAATGGAATATTTTTTAGCAGCCACAATCAGAATTATTCTTGTTTCTTGAAAGAATAAAGATTTTGTACAATTTTATCTGCTTGACACTCTTACATGTGTCCTGTCTGTTCATAGATTCCTACAATGGTTTCGGTTGGAAAGTGCCTTAAAGATCATTTAATTCCAATGCCCCTGCCATGGACAGGGACACCTTCCCCTTAACTATGTAGCTCAAAGACCCATCCAACATGACATTGAATGATCCAGCCTTATAAATGAATTTTCATTTATCTTGAGGCTGCTAATTGCATCACATTCATTCTGCAATTAACAGGTATATCCATATTCCTATCCTCCTTAGGTTTTTTTGATGATTGAACTACAGCCCTGCTGCAGAGCAATCTGGTCTGATAATAGAAATATGAAGTCACCAGCTTTCCTTTGTGCTTCCAAGCCAGCCCTAAACCAAACCTTTTTAAACATATGTCACAGGAAAGTCACAATTTGGTTGCTTCTTACTTAAAAATAATGGGTGTTTTTTATTAAATTTATTTACTTTTTTTTTTTAAATTTTATTTTATTTATTTATTTATCATAAATTTATTTATTTATTTATTTATTTACTTAAAAGTAATATCTGGGTGTTTTCTATACTCACCCATTTTAATGTGTTCATATTTCACCTCTGAATATGATCCCATTTTCAGTCCTCACGGTGCATTTGATGATTCTGAAGTGGCCCACAGCCACAGATACCCTTTGATTCTACAGTGCCCCTGCAGGCTAATTCTTTAAGGCTTGCTGAAGGAAAGAAATTAAGCATATGGAAAAAAAATCAACTCTGCTCTTCTGAGCAGAGCATGATAATGAGATGATCCAATCTGATGAGAACTATGAGGAGGATAGAGAACTAAGAGGAGGATCAAGACCTGGGAGAAGCAAGGATGCTTTTATTTACAGGTGTTGTGGTTAGGTTAATTACTGGGAAAGAAAAATAAAACAGAGTAGTCCTTCATAATAAAATACCAAAGAAAACACTTGGCCAAAGTGCCTGTTATTTCCACATTTAGCCTTAATAAGGCAAGTGGATATATACATGTCATCAAGAAACTCAATGAATTTTGTGACTATAATAGTTGTGTATTTCTGTTAGTGGTGCAAACAAAATATGAACAAACATAATAATTCATCATCTTTTCAAAATCAAAAAGTGTTTCTCCTTGAGTGGTTTAATAGATATCTGATGTTAGAGCTTTCAGAATTTCTAAACCAAACTGGTTTGGGCTATTTTCTTTTGGGAATAACATAGGTATAGTCAATCTGCTGGATGACATAGCTCAACATCCACCTGGCAATAATCACTCCCCACAGGGGAAATCGAGTGTAACAAAGGCATACGATCACTTTATCTTCCTCTCTTCCCCTTTGTGGACATATTCTGATGTACCTTCAGGGAGAAGCATGCTCTGTACTAGATAGGCAGCTATTCACTCAGGATATGATGGAAGCCCTCTATAAGGTCAGTCTGAGTTTATTTCCCAAGCCAGCAGAACCCAACAGATCAACAAGGACAGTAAGGGTTCACTGGAAAGATTGTCAAGCATTGGAACAGGCTGCCCAGGGTAATGGTAGAGTCACCATCCCTGGAGGTATTTAAAGGATATGGAGATGTGGTGCTTAAGGAAATGTTTTAGTGGTGGACTTGGCTGTGCTAGGTTAACATAACAGTTGGACTTTATAAACTTTTAGGACTTTTGCAACCTAATTGATTCTATGTTTTTGTAAATATGTTTACAGATATTAATGTGCCATTTGCTGCCTAGTTCTGTTTTCTGGTCTCCTTGCATTTTTAATGCCAAATGCAAAGGAACAGAAGACAGAAAGATCTTTGAGAGGGAGTCCTTGTGATTAACTCTTCAACACCTGAGTAGTTTCTTCTGGTCAGATTTACTTACCTTAATTTTAGATTTTGACATTTAGATGTCTAAACTATAGCCAGATTCCTAGAATCCTAGTAAAATTATTGGAGAGAAAAGGGCACTTCTGGAGAGCAACTTGTTGAAATTGCTTTCATTTGTTTCCCTTCATTGGCTTTGAAGAAATTTGCAGTAGGTGGCTCAGGTTTATTTAACTCACTTTAAAACTCCTAAACTAGATAAGGCTAACTCTTGTCAGGAAGTGCATGACCTGAATTAGAGGCTATCTGCTGCTTTATGGTATCAGCCTCAAAGACCCCCAATTGTACCAGTCGTGGGCTAAATAAGAGGAAAAGGGCTGTGACTCTGGTCTCACTGTGAGATGTTGTGAGGTGGGAATCCCTCATGAGAGCCTCCTGCTGAGCTCATCTTTCAAGCCTTCTACATGTTCATCTTTCAAAAGCACAGCGTTTTTCCTCCCAGAAGGCATGATTAAATAAGACTAATAGATTAAACCCCTTGTATTTGGCTGCTGTGATTTCTCTGACTACAACGGAATTTTAGGAAAAAAAAACAAACAAAAAAGAGAGACAGATTTGAGAAGAGTGGCTGCTTGTTTTTACTTCTCCTGAATTATCGTTCATTTCCTTTGAAGTTCTGCTGAGTTTGTACTGCAGTGTGCTACAGTGAATTAACCCACCTTCCTCTTGACTACTATGGAGGTGCACTTCATTCTTGCTTTTTTTCTTTACAACCCCACCCTAAATGCACCCATCACCCCCCGAACTGCCCTGCTTCATGTGGCAACAGAAAGAAGTTTTGGCCTTTAGCCAAGAAGCGACTCTGGTTTTGGCAAGATGAATGGATGAATGGACTGGTTTATGTATTAAAAAAAAAAAAGCAGTGGGAAGTAGGGGAAGGTGTGTTCTTTGCTTTATGGGAAACAGACCTTAACAAAGCTTTCCAGGGAAGATAGTCAGGGGACACTTTGCCATTTAAACTGACAGCTCTATAACAAAGACCCTGTGAAAAAATACAGTGATAAATGGCTTAAGATTTTATAGGCCTTTAGGTATGAAAAATAAAACAAAACAAAACAAAACCCCATCAGCCCTCCAGTACTTAATATTACAGCTGATGTCACTTAGGTTTAACTAAAGACCATGTTACTTATGCAGGCTTTTCTGCATAGCTGGGCTTATTTCTGACCAGAAGGAGAAATATGACTGCATCTAAGCTTTTACCTATGACTGCTGCTGAAATTGGTTTAGTATTACCACAACACTGAGTGTGAGTTACAAGCAAAGCAAAAGCCAGTTCTGCGTGATTACCAGCAGGCAAATGTCTGGTATTAGACATTTCTTGAAGGTGAGCTGACTTACCTTTGTAAGCCAGTAAGAACAATGATTTGATGTTTAGCAATAACTGCTAGATTGATATTTTTACTATTTTTAGCTGTTAGGTGCTTTGTAGAAAAGAGGAGAAGAAAGGAGGAAAAGGAAAGAAAGATAGACTTGTAGAAAAAGCTTTAAACTGTCCAAAGTCAACACCATTCTAACCAGCAGAACAGGCTCAGCCAAGGACACAGGACACATTTTATTCTCCTGTTACATTCATTCTATTTTAACTTGCTGGTACAAAGATGCCAGTTTATTTTATATGAATACAAAGATCTCTTCAGATTCACAGACAAAGCAAGATGTTGAGCACAGATACAGGGATTACAGAAATTGAAACCCTTGTGTCCCACTTATTCCATCTTGCCAATGAAAAGTCTGTATATGATGCTTTAAATTAGATGAAGGCCAAATTCTGAGGGCTGAGATGGATACAAGGATTTGGGTTGTTTCTCTGGATCTGACATGTATTTGCTAGGTGTCTTTGAGCTTTCCTTGTTTGTTCTTCCAAGTCTTCAGAGTTGTAATGTTTACATGCCATAAAAAATCCAGTGTATATGGGGAAAAATAAAATCAAGGAATAAAAAATGCTGATGAATTCTTTCTTCCAACAACATGCTACCAGTGGGTGGTATACTAACATTATAACAGCTGCTGATCCTATATGATGTTATCAGTCCAAATTCATGTTCTGGACTTATCCATTTTATCTACACAGTAATGAAAAGCAGACTTCATCCTTTGTGAGTACCATGTTTTTATCTTAACCAGCAGGGATAATATAAGCTGAGGAATCAAGTCTGAAATTTTAGATTAAGCTATTTCTAAAGTTCAGCTAAAGAAGGGTCTGAATCATGTTCCTGTTATGTTGAAGTTTGCCCTAATTTTACAGTTTGGTACAAGAATTTAAATAAATCCTATTCTCAGGATAGAGAAATATGGTTAACAGAAAATGGAGTAAGTAAATATGATCAAGTCTAGAGGTCTAGAGAATATTTTTGTCCTTATGCATTAATATTTGCAGTTTCGAAATGCAACTGCTGGTACAGCCTTCCTCTGTATAGCATCTATTCTTCAGCTATTACATGGCAGGATGACTATAAAGTTTAATTTTGAGTCCTGGAAAACATTTTTCCCCAGGCTCACCTTTTCTAGGTCCAAGTATTTAACTAAAATATTTCTTGCCATTGATGTTTTTCACTGTTAGCCAGAAAGGAACAGTGGCAGGTATCTCACGGGTAGAGTTCATAGAATCATATAATAGGAGAATAGCAGGGTGGAAATGACCTCAAGGATCAACTGGTCCAACCTTTCTTGGCAGGCATGACCTAGACTAGATGACCCAACACTCTGTCCAGATGAATTTTAAGTGTCCAGTGTTGGGGAGTTACCACATCCCTGGGAGTATTGTTCTAATGGCTGGTGGTTCCCCATGTCCAGTCGTAATCTCCCCAGGAGTAGCTTGTACCCCTTATTCCTCATCTTTTCCATGTGATCTCTTGTGAAAAGAGAGCCTCCATCTTCTTTATACCCACCCTTTAAACATTGGAAAAGTAGTTTGTCTGCTTCGAAGGGCAGACTCCCATGGTTTTAACCCAGATATCTGTGATTTTGCCTGAGACACGTCAGTCGTGCTGGTACTTGCTGAAGAGCAGATGGGCACTTCTTAATTGAGCTACTTCTAAATCGAGACACATTCTCATCATGACTTGCCTCTATATTCAAAGGCGTTTGTTCATTATTATTTGGGAAAGTGGGAAGAATGTGTTTGGGAGCAGGAAAAAAAAATCCCCAGAAGGAAGTTGCTCCTCTAGCCAGAACTGGAAAGCACTTGGTGCAGGTCAGTTTCCAATTAAAGTAGGTCCACCTGGCCTTTCATAACCCATCTGACTCCCTGGCAACTCACAGCTTCAGGTGTGAGGGATGTCTTGGTGTTCACCATCATTTTCATTTTAGGATTGTAGTGAGAGCTGAAGTAGTGTGTATTTACAAAAGTATTGTCCCTGAAAAGGATGTTTGGATGAAATATAACATTGTGGGAGGACGAGGAGGTCTCATTAAATGATCTAATTCCACTTAGGCCTCAAACTGAGAAACTTGACAACTTTCTTACATCTTTTTATCTTTCCATTGAGCTCATGTTTCCACAGGTGTGTTGTATACTGCTCCCCTAAATGGTTTGATCAAAGAACTTGACAGAAAAAAAACAAACTAAAATAAAAAAAAAGTTAATTCTTGATTCCATTACCTTCTTTACTAATCTTATGTAAATTATTTATTTTGGCTGTGTTTTAGTTCCTACTCTAATTACTGAATAATGCAATTCTTTCTTTGACATAGACACTAGGATTTTCTCCGGACAGCAATGGCCTGTTGTGAATTACAAAACTTGCACAGAATTTAGCCCAGTAAAATGGTAATCTTGTGTGCAGAAGAGCTTAAACAATAATTGCAATTATAATCTGCAAACAGCTTCTTGGGAGGCTGCAATGCTAGACAGTTAGCTTCAGGCATTTATCTTACACTTGTCTCTTGGGATGGAAAAGGGGTTGGAGAGTTCAATTTATGCTCATCTTGATTTACCATTGTTTGATTCTGCAAACCTAAAGCATATTATAGGAAACTAGTGATCATCTTCCAGGCTCAGGGATTGCTTAAGTGTTTCTAAATGTGTTTATGATGGGAGGTTGCGTACTAGTAAGATTTATTAGGCCTGGCAGTCTGTGCACATGTTTGTTACATGATTAATACAGTTAACAGTTCTGAATCAACAACCTCCAAATATTGTCTCAGAACTTGCCAAGGAAAATCTGCAACTCCAGCCCATCCAGAGAACAGTAGCAGCCTTTATACTACTGTATTTCAACATTAGCAAGCTGTCTTGTAATTCTAGTGATGGTTGTGTGGGCTGGGGAAGAACCGAAAGAGTCTTGGATTAAAGAAAAAAAAGATGAAGATTTGGGAGGTTGTGTGGAGAAAGGTGGATAAGCAGAACTGAGTAGTTAAGACTGATTTATTTAAATCTCAGTGATGCCAATGCAACTTCTTGTGGTCCCCATCCTCTTTCAGAGAAGAAACAAATCAGCTGATACCAGATTGTGAGAAAAGACTATCAAACCACATTACTCCAAATCCTCCTCTCTTCCTTTTATTTTCCTTTTTCTTTAACCACCTATAGAACATGTTGGCAAACCTCAGGTACATTTTGCTCCACTTAGCTTTGGAGCATCTTTTCCTAGCACAGATTAACCCTCCCCAGAGTAGCAAAAGTCTTTTAATCCTGAAGATTAGAAGAAGACTTGAATTTGGCTGGACGTTTTCCTTTCCTGTAACTCCTACATGCATGCAGCAAGACTTTCCAAAATTGTTCAAGACTACAAGAAATCACTGACAACACAGCATTGGGAAGCCACTGACAATACAGTATTGGGAAGGCAAATTAAATATCTGGTCATTTACCTGTTTCCATGAAACAGCAAAAGTTAAGGATCATCCCATGTATGTGAGTCTGTTCTATAGAATATTTTCTTTCAGCACTTTCATGGATTAATTCAAAGTCAGGAAAGACTATTATGATATGACAAACTGACCTGATCTCTATTGTTACCTGGTCCATAGAATTTTACCTGATAGATTCTGAACAAATTCTGTAAATCTGATGTGAATAATAATATATAGTGCATGGTCAAAGAAACAAAGAGAAAACAAAGAGAAAGTCATAGTTCCATGAAAACTTGTCACACAATAAATTATCCTTATTGATTTCTTACTACTCTGAATTTCCTGACTTCAAATTCTAGTATTTTGATATTATTGTCTCTGATGGATTAGAGAGTCTTCTGATGCAAACAGGTATATGCTAGAGAAGGAATAAAAGCTGCTTGCTATGAAGATTTTTCTTCTGTCTCAGGAGAAAAAAAATGCCTTTACCTCATCTGCTAGTTAATTCGGTCCTACAGCAGACACGATTAATATCCTTTGCATAGATTTTGCAATCACTACCACTAGTAGAAAGCAATTTCAACTGTTCACCCTGATGATGCGCCTATCAATTGAATCATAGTGGAGAGACTTGTTCAGAAATGACATGCAAATTATGTCACTTTCCAGCCCATACACAGAATCTATCTCTCTGCAAACGTCTGCAGCTCAAAACAGTCCGTTCTGCAAGACAATCAAAACAACAGGCCTGTTGTCCTTTCAAGTTTAACTCCCTGCTGGCCTCCTCAAAGGGCAGCATCTCAGGTCAGAAATATTTACAGAAAACAGATCTGCTTGTTTGCACCATGATCAGAAAACAGCGGCTCCTCAGAAGCATTGTGCTCTTGGCTCCTTGTCCCAGGTCCAGAGTTTGAATTAGAGGAGGATCTTGACTGGGTGTTGAAGTAGTGAGACTAGTGCTTATTGAACTGATCCATAACATCTGCTTCTTTCCCCAGTGATATGTTTGTTATATACTTGAGTTGTATACCGTTTTTTTCAGAGGCCATATATACACATTCAGTCTTTAAACAGTATCTTTTCCCACAAATAAGAGCACGCAGAGAATCTTCATGGACCATTTTTATAGCAGTCTTTGGTTAACTTTACTATAATTTTCCAGAACAAAGTCAAACACCTATGTCCAGAGACTTATAGAATATATAAAAGATTTACAATTTTTCCTTATCTTTTTTCCTATTTTCCTAGGTGTATGGCAGGCTGAGGCTAAGTAAAATTTGACATACAGGCAGCACGGAAAGCCAGAGAGTTTAGGCACCAGAAAAACTGCAATAGCCACAGAACTGTTGAAACAGACTGAATAGCAGAAGCAAAGATGTAAATCTGAAGACAAATACACTAAGAATGGTATAAAAGAAACAACATTTTCCTTCTGGCTTTGGATGAAAAAAAAAAATTAAGTCCAAGATAGATCTTGGCACAATCTGAGTTTAGAACTAGATGAACTTTAAGCTCCCTTCCAACTATAATCATTCTATGTTTCTATGACGAATTTGGTGGTCCTGTCAGGTGACACTGTAAGAGAAGTCTGTCCTACCATGATGGGGGTTTGGGTAGTGTACCTGAAACTTTGAGCTGGACCTGGTGGCCCAGCATGACTAGGATTACTGAGATAGCAATGAAGGGTTGATATGAAGGAAGGTGACTATAACCAGTGGGATTGAATGTGCCCTCAGCAAGTTCGCTGATGACACCAAACTGGGTAGTTCGCTTGATAAGTTGGAGGGAAGGAATGTCATCCACAGGGATCTTGACACACTTGTGAGGTGGGCTGATGCCAACCTGATGAAGTTTAACCATGCCAAGTGCAAGGTCCTACA
>JAOEHX010027218.1:7213-37264 GCA_025448015.1 Bolborhynchus lineola | reverse complement strand
CAGATGCTGGCAAGTTGCCTGAGAACATGATCCTCTCTTTGCTTCTAGCACCAGTGTTTTTAGTAATTAATATTATTTGGATAGCCATCGTCTGTAACATGTCATGCATGGGCACTGGGCAACATTTTGGTGCTTCTCAATCCCCACAGTGTAACAGGGTTGATTATGACAAAGATAAGGGATATCCAGGTACTGTTCTCACATGGAAGAACAGAAGCCTTTGGAGCTGTTGCAGATTGAGATAAATAAAGTGATAATTAGGACTTGATATGGACTATCAAGACCAGCAGTAATCTGGGGCAAGTCAGAAAACAGATGTCTCCCAGTCCTTTGCTTGTTTTTTCAGCACTAATGGTTTAGGAATACAAAGCCTGATACAGGTAGGGACTTTTTCTTCTTTGAAGAGCAATATACTTCTGTCATATACAGAAGATAAATATAGCATCTAGAATTAAAATTACCCATCAAGTTCAGTCTTTCATACTTAATATTACAATGGAAAATGTCTGTAGATATTTTAAATTGTTTAGTGATTCCTGAATTACTAATATTTGGCTTAATCTTCAACTGGAGTAGTTTTTCCAGTGTACATCTGCCTAGAGTCTTCACTGCTATATGTAAACAGGATCCATCTGCTTCAAATTCATGCAAGGATAAATGTATGAGAAATAATAACTAAAATTACTCTTTATATATGGAGAAGAATTTGTCCCATGTAGCCACACTGCAAAACTGTTGTGTAGCAGCACAGGAGACTGTTCTTCATCCGTGTGCTGAAGTCAGTGGTGATGCAGCATGACCTGGGCATGGGGACACTGGTTTTCTGTTTTCATCATGTTCTCAGCCTTACTACCTCCTCTTTCATCTTTTTACTCATTTCCTATGATCCCTGTCATCAATCACTTGCTATTGGAAGTGCTGGGTTTTAAGAGGCTCGGGCTGGATCTTATGCCAGCAACATCAGTGAAATCACAGTGCTTTAAAATGGCATTAATGGAGTTCTGAAATAGTTGTGTTCAGGACAACAAATGGGCAATTAGAGCATTTAAATTACAATGCTGAACGATTCTGAAGCCAATGCAGAATTTTGGTAGATTGGGATTTTAAAAATGCAATCACGAGTATGCTTTGGAGCGTTTTCATTACCCACTCACTGCTGAGCCATTAATTAAGTGTAAGGTCAATCTCATCCACTGAATGAAAAACAAGGCCGCCGTGTTCTCCTGAGGGCTGCCAGCAGAAAATGGAGGAGAGCTACATCAGCACAGCTTCCTTCCACTCAGTTTCATAAATACAGTTGTAGCAGACTGGCAGAAACTGGGTTTAAGTACCACCCCATGCATCACATGAAATGATGATTGCCTCAATTAAGGTCTGAGGTAATACCTTCAAAAGCACTCAAAGGACTTGGGGACCTCCATTTTGTCTTCAAGTGTGACTTAATTACTGAGGTCACTAAACCACAGGGTGGTTCACACAGGGCAGATCTCTGAACTGTCTTTCTGAATTTCGGAAGATTGTTCCTTAAAGGAAACAACAAATCAGGAGGCTAGAGATGACCTTTTAAGAGCACAGAATGGAGGAAGGAAAAATCTTATTTTTCAGAGCAACACAAACCTTTGGAGAGCTGTTGAGTTCTCATGAATCTTCCCTATTTCTATAGTCCTCTATACTATCACGAAGGGTTATTCTGACTAATAAATTTCAAATAGCAACAGCACAGTTATCAGTCAAGTCTGAGGTCCTGTATTTCAGGACAAGAGGATGTTCTTATTCTTGTTCATGACAGTAGGGAGCCCTGCAGTTTGGACTGGAGCTGCTAACAAAGCTCAGGGTTTGTTCTTTTTAAATTCATACAGTGAAAGGAAATATTAGCTAGAGGTGCTTAAGAGCTTAGCTCAGGAATTGTTCATTTACAACAACAGTGCATGGTGTCCTGGTTATTCCACTAATGATCATTTGCTAGCATATAAAATTAAAATATTTAGAGCTCCATTAATTCAGTAGAAAGGGTCTTATTGACTTTAATTGATCAGATCGTACAAGTCTGCTCCTGAACAAGGAAATGGATTTTATAGATGATAAATGGCTAACACTTTGGGAAGTCAGAGCAACTGTAGTGTAAAAATTAAGACCAGATGCTGCTGCAATGCAGAATCTGAGAAGCATGGTAATGCCTGCTTATCTTCATGCTATAGTAGTTCTATGAACATGGTCACTGCAGGGGCACACAGACCCAGGGCTGCCCAGGAGCACTGGTACTGCCTACTCACTCAGCTGTGCCTAGGAAAAAGTGTGGCAAGAAACAGGCCTGAGATCAGCCAAATGCTCCTGGCAGGCTGTGTACAGTTGCAGGACGACAGGTTGAGCTCCATCACATTCAACATCCTTGCCCACCACTTCTATTGCATCCTGAACTGCCTGTGGCACCTGTTGCTCATTTCCATTGGCATTGTGCTCCTTCCTCCCTCCTGCATTCATAGGTCCTCCCTGTTTCTCTAAGGACCACACTCCTGGTCTTTCTGTTCTACTTTTTTCTTCCACTTCTTTTTCTGTCACTTGCCATCACTCCAAACTTGCTCCTTCAGAACTTCCAGACATTTCCTTGCTGAAGCCTTGCCCATCCCTCTACCATGAGCTACTCCCCTTCTGCTTCATGACCCAAAGCAACAGTGGGTGATAATCAGCGAAAGTAATTTTTAAGCATCCTTAGTTTGCTACCTAGCTTTTACCTCACCTCGCAACCACAGGTTTGTGAGGAGTGTATTCTAAGAAAATTGAAGTATTTCAATGATATAAATCCTTGCCTGTGACATTAAAAAAAAAAAAAAAATAAAAAGCCCTCCCTCAATAATCCAAAGTTCAGGCTTGTGTGAAGCATATAATAGTAGCACATGGGAGATTTATGATTCACTTGTCAATTTTCTCACAAGTTGGTGTCTGCTCCACTTGCAGGTAAGTGCCATCACATCTAATATGCCTAAGCACCTTGGAAGAGAAAATAGAGACCATTTTTGAAACTGTGACTGCTGGCAAGCAGAGCGGTAGGGAAAAAACAGGCAGAGCAGCAGGACTGAAGACAAAGTGAAGAGAATTAGGAGAGAAGTTCTGGGTGAGCGGAGAAGAGCCCAAGGGATGGTTCCTGAGGCCAGGACACAGCATGAAAGAGCAGGAGGACTAAAGAAGGAGAGAAAATAGTAAGAAAAAAAATATGTAGGCAACTGCAAAGAAAATTGTATAAACTGTGTATAACAGATCAAACTTGATCTTCTACATCTGACTAGCTCTGTGCTTGCACAGCTACCTCTGCAGCATTCTCTTATATATTGTTTACACACAAGCACATAAATAAATATGATTACATGCTGCATGGCATGGAAGGCATATTTTTATAGCTTCATCTTCCTCCACTTCCCCATCTTCCACTTCCACATCTTACCTTCTTTTCAGCACAAGGCAGTTTTCCAAAAGGAAGCTGTGCGGAGGCAAGGAAGTAGTGGCACTGGCCATATGGAAGATATGGAAATGCAGGAAGACTAAGAAGCTGTCAGCACCTCAGCCTAGAATTCCTAACTGACAAATTCTGCCTAGGGAGCCACCATGGATTTCAGTTTGCTGGCAATGTCAGTGTGAAGACATTTTAGCTGAAATTTGTCCTCCCATTTTGGATGCCCATGTGAAAATTGCGATTTGTACCACTATTGTTTATGTCAGTAGTGGATGCTGAGCCTGGACCATGCATTAGACTACTGCTAGGAGGCAGTCACAATGGTGTTCACCCTTTTCCTGTACTGTCACTGAAAAGTATTTTGTGTAGTACCATAGAGTAGGAAAAGAAGTCTGAGCTGTAATTTGGTCCTGAAGGTTTTGAACTGCTCATTCACAAGAGCAAGCTTGGAAAAGGCTCATTGTGATTTCAGAAGATGCAGGTTTCTGAAAACTGATGATCTCACAGCAGAGGCTGTTTATGAGTTCCCCTTGGGGTGCTTAAACAAATGCAAATATTTTTGCTTTGACAGTAATTGCATACACCTATATTTCAACTGCAAGTACCAGCAGTGCTGTGCTACTCACGAAGCTGTTTTGTCGCAGGTAAAACCCCAGCAGATGCACCAATTACTTTACATACTGTTTACCCGCTTTTGGTGACATTGAGGCTAACCTTGGAGTCACCTCCCCCGCTGCCACATTCTCCTTTGTCGTACCACCATTTGTTTTTCAATTTGTCCAAGAGGCCTTGTTCATTCAGTTTTAAAACTGCGAGGTTAACAGCATTTCTTGAAACGATAAAACATATTTTGTAAGAAACTGCACAGCTGTTAAGATGTTAGAAGGAATGAGGACTTAAGCTGTTTATAAGCTGGATCCACACACTAAATAAACCTCTCATTTCCATATTCAAAGCCCTTGGCAGCACAAATAATTGTGGTTACTTTGAAATGTGAAAAATATGTTTCCAGGGTAGAAACGATTTTCAGAATGGCTTGGATTTTAACAAGAAAATTCTATCAACCAACCAAAACTATTTTTGCAAAATGAAGATAAAACTCTGCCTAGAATTTTAAACTATTTACCTAGGTCTATTTGAATCTGTATTTAGATATACCGGGCCAGTGTGGGCCCACGCTGATTTTTCAAGCAGGTGGGAAAACGTGTTCCCATATACTAGAGAGCAAGATCCAGAGAGCCTATGCTAGATGTTGTCAGTCACTGCATCACATACAGTTTTGACACATAGCATTTCAGAGTGACCCTGCACAAGCAATGGGCTAAGGCTCCAGAAACGGGCAGTGTGATGCAGAGCTGAAGAGGAGTGCTAACAGCTGGCACACTGTCTATGATGCTGTCTACAGCCAGTCAATAGAAAACAATGTACAAAATGGTGCCAGGAGACCTGCCTGTCTGAAACTTCATCACCTGCTGTAGGCACAGCCACACATTTAGGCTGTTAGGCTCTAGGGTCCTGCTCCCTTTGCACAGGAGAGGCTCAGCTGAAATGCAAGACCTGGGGCCTAGCTTACTGCTGTGGCTGCAGGGACTGCCCTGCTGCTCTGCGAGAGCACCCAGTGTCCCAGCCTGAAGGGTGCCTGGGGAAGGAATGCCGTGGTGGAGGCCTTCCTCTGAGGAAACCAGGAGCAGTGCAGCCAACAGTGCTGAGATACAAGCAGGTAACTTGGACGTCCTAAGGCCTTTGCCCTGGGAGATTTGTACATGTTATGCTACCACTGGATGAAAAATGAATCCTGCATTGCTAGCAGCACAGTGGTGTAGGCACAACAGACTGCAAGGGGCTCCAAGAACCTGGCTTCCTTCATCTCATGTTTTTTTCAGATGAAAGAAATACCTGAGACTTTGTATCTGTGCAGGCAGAGGGAAGTTGCCGACACAAAGGCTAAAGACCAGAATCACCTCTTCTGCATAAATTCAAGGTTGCTGGGAGTGCACTGACAACTCAGGTAAGAGACACAGCTGGTTCTAGGATGGGGTTGATTCTGGGCATGCTCAGGGGTTCTCCTTTAGGTGTCCAGAAAGCATTAAGATTGGATGACAGAACAGACAGTATACATATCTATATACAAAGGCATCTGGATTTATGACAGGAACTACAGTCACAACAGACATTTTAAGATCAGTTGATAACTAATCTTCCAAGGCATTTGTGCAACCTTCATCACCTCCTGAGGAACCTTTGCACTTGTGAAAGTGTAGGACTTCCTATCTTTATCACTAAGATCCTTAACAGTCATATATCCTAATGGTACACGACTACATCAGAATTTACGCAAAACTCATAATGAACTTTTTTTTCCTCTTTTCATGTTCAGAGTCCCTCGTGCATCCATGCCTATCAGATATGTACACCTTCTGGTGGGTGTCTGCCCAGGCTTCATGCAGAGGCCTGTGGAGCAGTGGCATCATGTCCTTGATGCAGCATTCACTCCAAAGAGAAAGAAGTACCTGTGAGGTGCCAGTAGCTCAACTGCTGCTCTTCAGGGACAACATGTGGCTGGGAAAGATGGAGTTTCTCTCTCTGAATTTTTTGATGCTGTCAAGATTTGTTTCAGCCCTGAGTGGGAATTGTCAAGACCTATGCCTGCTAATGGCATCTTCCCCTCATCAATTATGAGAGGATGCAACACTTCCAAAGCACTCGGAGAAGGGTTAGGGAAGAGAGAACCTCTGGTGGCAGAGCTCCTTCAGATCTTAAGGCACTGGGAATGACTGGGGCTTGTGACTCGCCCTCTCTAGAGACATCTGGTTCCTGGGGATCCCCTCTGGTCTTAGAATGGAAATTTTTCTCTCTCTCATCAGGAGAGAGATCTTCCTGGCAAACAGGTACAGATAACAGTGTATCACAGTTTATGGAGTGTTCCGTACTCCACTTGCAGGACAAGTGTCAGCTTCAGGACATAACTGTCTTCTGGTAACAGCTTTTCAAAGAGCTCTTTCTGGAAGTGAGACAGGTCTTTGCTGGCTGGTCATGAGGTTTGGAAAATGCTTGTCTGTAGATCTGACTTTACCTGGCTTTTCAGTAGTTACATTTATACAAGATTTTCAATACAGAAAACGTAATTGCTTGTCTGTCCCTGAAAGTGAAAATGGAGCTGTAGGCTGTAGTGGGAGTGATAACAGACTGCTCTTTGTGGATAAATCTTTAAGGAGAACTTAGCAGCCAGGCTGACAAATTTGATTCTGAGTAAGTGCTTTAATTATGATTCACACTCCGAAGGGAGAGGAGCAATTGCAAAATCAGAATGAAATTATTAATTTGTCTCTTCTGTTCTTGGAGGCAATTGTTTTTGAACCAGTCATATATGCTACAGATTTTTCCTACTCAGATTTAAGTTAAAAAGCCTACGCTTTTGGCCTGTTTGCCCCATTCAGAAAAGTTACTGCAGCCAGCCATGATACTTTGCAGACAAATTTCCAGTATACTAAATGTAAATTTTACCTTTGTAAGGACATTGGCATTGAGCCACAGATGAAAGATGATCCTAGAAACATTATTTCTTTGACGCTGAGAAACATTACTTATTCTGAAAATGGCTTAGATATACAGCTTGAGCCTACAAGTTGTCTACATAATCAGTGTCAAAACTCCTTCCTCCTTCAACAGGAAACAAACCAAGGTCTAATTTAGTGCTACTATGTCTAATTGTCACTCTAGGTAGCAATAACATAAACAGCTACTTTCAGAGTGCTACAGATGCAGGTAGGAGTGATCACTCATATGAAAAGTGAAATGTATCTCAAGGAACAACATCACTAACTCTCAACTGAAAAAGCCACTTAAGCTCAGTGTTATTCTGAAGCAGATATGAAGCGCTATCAATCAGTCTATCTGTAAAAGCATCTTCATACTATTTCCTGTAAGCTGTAGTCTCTCAAGTACGAGCAGTACAGCTCACTGAATTAGGCAAAGTCCTTATGCTAAAATCCTGAAAAAGGTACTTTTTTAATCTTTATCTTACCTTGGGTGAAGATGTTACCTGATAGCTTACAATAACCTGTTATTGAAGCTTTTAAAGTTAGCGTCTACTTAGACCTTTTATCTGGATATTCTAAGATGAATAAAAAGGAACTAGGTGACATTTTTGGAAAACTGATACAAGTTATCATGATTAATTTCTGTACTGAAGTGCAAAAGCTTTCACAACTGTCAAAAGTTTGAGTTTCTCTTTCAAAGAGTTAAAGATTATGAAGGAAAATTTTCCCACAGTCATTTAGAGAAGCTGCAGCTGGTTGATAGTAATCCTAAAGTTATAAATAAATAAATGAAACCCATTCATGAGAGGGTTATTTAGCTGGGTTATTAGCCATATCCATAGACAGTTTCACAGCACAATAGTGAAATAAAAATAAAAAGGATGAAGAAGTAAATGTGGATTTAAGCTGCATTTTTCTGAAATTAAACCATATTGTTTAGAAATGTAACACGTTATTGTCCTCATCATGTCTAGTAGGCCATGTAAAACCAGGTTAGTTTCACACTGCTTTCTCTGTTGCTTTGTTATCCAGGTCCACCTCAACATGTGGAAATAAGCGGTTTTCTTCTGGTCAGCAAAACACAGAGAACCTTTGCTCAACACTGCTGTATTTCCTACAGAAATGCTGTAGCTGAGATCCTGATAAGTGCAATGGTGACTCATTGAAAATTATACATCTGAGACCTTACAGCCAGGCTAGATCACTCATACTCATCCTAGACAGTGCTTCATTCTTCCACAGAGGACAGCATTGTGCACGTGGAGTATCCATGCAGAAATTGGTCCTTCATCATGAAAAAATAGGACTGTATCCTCAGTGCCACACTTAACTCAGTCAAAATGTGTTCCCCAATAAAGGAATTGAAATGCTTGCAAGAGTAAGGATTTAAATTCAGAAAGCAGGCAACTGTTTTGACTCTTAATCCTTGCTGTCACTGAACAATCCTGTCTTTTCTGTTACTGAGAAGAAAACTGAGTCCTTGCATGTGATAGTCAAGCCAGTTCAGCCAAAACTGCAGCCCTTGCGCTACACTGATATCTCACTTCACAATTACTTGAGTGCATGGACAGTGATTGCAATGTATGGATCACAGTTTTTTTAAAGCTGTCTATACAATTACAGTATGAAAAACTTGATGAGAATTGTCATTCTTATTTAAATCTCTTTCCATCTCCTCATAAATAAACAGTAATAAGCAGTTTGAAAAGTAAATCAGTGTCACTTCATTTTTTAAAAAGCCTGCTTTGTGCTAACTGCAGATACGCCTTTGACAGTTAGCAAGAGAGAAAACTGCACGCACAAACAACACTGCAACTACTCAGTTCCTCGCAAAATAACATCTCTGATTCCCGGCAGTGATACCTCATCTGGTACCCTAAAAGAATCACAATAGGGTGCTTGCCCAAAGCCTAGGGAAGCTAGCAGAGAGATCTGCTTTGATTTCCACTGAGTTTGGGTCACTTCAATGGCTAACAGATAACCCATCCATTAGACTTCAGTCCATAGGAAGCAGTGAGGCAGGTATTCAACAAACAACCTGAACACTACGGCATACAACACTGCTACCTAGCAACTACATGTTCAACCACAGGAGGGGTATTTCCAAGGCTGACTGAGATGCATGAACATCTCTGCACCATGAGGGAATGAGACAGAGGCCCAGGCTAGGCACCACAGCAGCCAACATCACAAGCACTAAGGATAATTTGAGACAGTCACAGGGGAACAGCACAGGAGGGGGCACTGAGTTCTGCGTAAATGCAGCATTTTAAATACCTTTTTAAGCACAGCAGCTCATCATCTCTAAGAAACCTGAAACTAAGCCACAAAATGTATCCTGCACAGTAAGATCAGTCCTGATTTCCACAGCCTAATGCCAAGAGCTTGAATACATACAGCAGGTAGAAAAGGCTCTCTCCAGCCTGATTACACTTAAGTATCCAGTCACAGCCACAGCTGCTTTCTGTTTAAGTGTTTCAGCTCCCAAATTCCTGAATGTACAGTGGCTCCACAGCTGGTGGAAAGCACCAGCCATCAGCACCGCTCAGCACCACCCGCAAAGGCAATTCAGAGGACTCAGGCTTGGCCTGAGCACATAGCGAAGGAGACCTACTCCATGAAGTCAGGTCTCAGAATACTTGGAGTACTAAATGGCATAAAGGCACAGACAGATCCCTATGTATTCATTACAACAAAAGCGGCGTCTTATCTGGGAGCATTTAATAACAATCTTTTAGGCCACCAGTAGAGTTTTGCCAGGCAAACTTAAATAGAATAGAATCATAGAATAGTTAGGGTTGGAAAGGACCCTAAGATCGTCTAATTCCACTGATCTACCCCTGTTCCTCAGTTCCCTAGCCCCATCATAGAAGACCACCAAAGCAGTCAGGCAGGATTTCCCCTTAGTGAAGCCATGCTGGCTGTCCCCAACCACCTTGTTGTTTTTCATGTGCCTTAGCATGCCTTCCAGGAGAATCTGCTCCAAGATTTTGCCAGGCACAGAGGTGAGGCTGACTGCTCTGTAGTTCCCCGGCTCATCCATTTTCCCCTTCTTGAAAATGGGGGTTATATTTCCCTTTTTCCAGTCGTCGCAAACTTCCCCTGACTGCCATGATTTTTCAAATATAATGGACAGTGGCTTAGCAACTTCATTTGCAGCTCCTTCAGGACCTGCGGATGGATTTCATGTCCCATGGACTTGTGTATGTTCAGATTCCTAAGACGGTCTTGAACCAGATCGTCTCCTACAGTGGGCCTAAGGTCTTTATTCTCACAGTCCCTGCATCTGCCTTCCAAGATTTGGGTGTTGTGGTCAAAGCATTTGTCAGTAAAGACTGAGGCAAAGAAGTCATTAAGAACCTCAGCCTTCTCCAAATCCAGGGTAGCCAGTTCTCCTGACAGCTTAAGGAGAGGGCCACGTTGTCCCTAGTCTGTCTTTTATTTGCAATGTACCTATAGAATCCCTTCCTGTTACCTTTCACATCCCTAGCCAAGTTTAATTCTAACTGGGCCTTAGATTATTTATAAAGACATTCATAAATGTCTTAGTTATTTAAACAGCTTTGACATTTTCCCGAATCCCTTTCCCAAACTTAAGTCTCATAAATTCTGTGTAACTGGCATGTTAAATAGCAAAATGCTTCCCTGAATCCTAGGTGGATTCTGGGTGAAATTCTGCTGTTGAATTTACAGCCGGGAGCACTCGTTTCACTGCTTAATGTTGGGGATGTTGTTCACTTGAAATAAGGAAGAAACAGGATGTGCAAAAATAGTGTGATTCACTAATGAGACTCCACATACACAGAGACAGCTTTGTTTAAACTGCAGCCATATTGCAGTGTATTGTCCTAGAACTGCTGATGCCACCACTACTGAGGCAGAAGCCAAAACCCTGAACCTCTAAAAAGCTTTTCACAAATCCTTTCCACAAGGATTTGAAAGCCTAAGAAATTGCTTGGTCACTTAGAAGTCACATTGTGCAGAGGGATGCCATCTCTCTTTAGTCTTAGGTTCTCTGAACTATGTAGTATAGCTTGCCATATAGTTTTTTATATGCAATTTGCTATAGAAGTATAGAAACTTCATAGAAATACAGCAAACTTCAAAGAGTATCTGGATGTTAAGTGATTAAAGCACCACAGGTAGGTCATACACGAGGTATGGAACAACTGGCAAAATACAGGTATTTGCTTTTTATTCCAGTAAAATCCACAACTACTTTATCATAGATATTTGTTGTATATATACTCCCATAAAAGTAGTTCCTGGAAAGAAGTGGGGATCAGTAAATTACTATCAGCAAAGTCATGGATGCAGTGGTGCATCCACAGGAGAAGTGCACTGAAGGAACAAGTTTTCCCAAGACCACAATGTCACAGCCATTAAGCAATGTGTTGGCAATTGATGACATATTTCAACCAACTAAAAGCTACTTCTCATCCTTAGACTTTGGACATCTCTGACGCAGCTATCTCCCAGACAAGCCCCTCCACCCTCACGGCACAGACTGGAGGGGTCCTTTCTCAGGGCAAGCCAGAAGGAGATCCCAGTGAAGCTCAGTTCAGTGCCCTTATTTCAGTGCTGTGAATCACAGTTATTCTCTCATGATGTAATCTGCATCCAGCCCAGGTGGCTTGGGAAGAGGAGGCCACAGCTGCCCATGAAACTCCCCTCGCCACACAACCTAGTGCTTCCTGGGTGCAGCTGAGGATCTGTCTCAGAGGGAAAAGACAAGTGAGCACATTTTTTCCCGGATGTTCGTAACATCCATTCAAATGATTTTAAATGGGAAAAAATTAAAATGCAACCTTACAAGCAAAAAATTAAAACCCACCCATCTTCTGAGCTGCTTATTTTTGCCATGTTTTGAAAACTGCTGATGGCAGATTGTAACATGACACAAAACGCAGTGCAGCTTAAGGGTGTTTGACAATTCATCAAGAGAAATTAAGTGTAAAGCTGCATGGCAGTGGCTGAATGTGTTTAATAAATTAGGAATGAAACAAGCACTGCATTAATTAGGAAGATGTAGCCAAAGCTTACATCATTCTATACTCAGAAGGCTTGAAGGATCAATAATGCAAACATCAAAAAAAAAAAGAACTAATGCAAGAGCATTTTTAGAATAAAAACAACCTAACTTTCAATGACAAAGGCAGAACTTCAAAATCATGCTTTTTTTTAGACATTAAAAAATTTATAGGAATGATTTTTATACTGGGATATATTAAGGTTTGCATGCTGTAATGCTATTTGTATGAAAAACATGTATTCAAGTTGTGAAGACAAGCACTTATCAAGACATTTTCATGTGTAGCTGATAGTTCAAACTAAATAAAGTAATAGAATCACAGAATGGTTAGGGTTGGACCTTAAGATCACCTAGTTCCTACCTCCGTTGGTAGCATGCTATATTAAATAAGGAAGTACTAGTATTCAAGACGTGAGTCTTCACAACAATACCAGTTCTTCCGCAGTCATTCTCAGTCTCTCAGACTCTCCTGCTTAACTCTTCCATCGCTATGTACATGCTTGTTGGAGAAAAGATGAGACCAGCCATCTCAGTTGAGTGCCTGAGCTCAGCTTAGCATCCACTAGGACAGCAAATGCCTCCTGAAGTCCATCTTGCAAAATCCACATACCCCTAAGGAACTGATTGGCCTGCAGAAAGTCAAAAGTCTGTCAAAATAGCTATGGGCAAATTGTGTGCTGCATTAGAAGCTCATAGTATTTATAAATGCTATTTGAAAACATCCTGTCCAATGCTAGAAGAGTATCTTAAAATATTCTACAAACACTAAAAATAAATTATCTGCAGAGGAGTGTCTATGTATTGATATACTTTGTTTAGAGAAGGAAAATTTATAGCACTGCTCAAATAATTTTTAATTGTGGCTAGTTGGAATTAGTATAATGCTCTTCCTTTAGCTATCCAAATGAGATGGCTAAATTCCAGGGGCACCGAGTGTTCACAGCCTCTATGTATATCATAAGTAGGCAGCTTAGTTACTTGCACCAAGCTTTGTAAACAAATAAGAGCCAAACTGACACCTTGACGATCAGCAGGCGTTCCAATTAATGGGAGACCCACTGCTGCTAAAATTGCCGTAGCTACTTTAAATCCAAAGAACTTTTGACAATTTACACAAGCTAGAGGACTGATGACTGTAGTTTAAAATATTTATATAAATGAAAAGCTGTTTTGCAGAAAGATATTCCAATGACAGTATCCAAACACTTACTGGCACAAGCAATTAAATATGTATTTTGCTTGTGTAAAAACCATAGCACTTGACCTGGGAAGGCAATTCATTTCTCTGTTTTATCCAAAGCTTTGCTGTAAATAAAAGCCACATACAATCGTCCCTAGAGCAATTGTTCATATTGGTTCAGTATAGTCTTCAGTAGCAGCAGAAACAGTAGTTTCTCCCAAGGCTGAGCTATTTTAATTTTCGCTAGCAACTACTTACTCCTGCTCTCACTGAGCAGTACCACTTTTCAAAGTACATTTATTTTCCTGCTTCTGCAGCACAAGTGGGATTATATGAATAGGCTGCTGCAGTCAAACACCTGCAACCTAAAAAACATGTCTGAAAGGCTTCAGTGGAATCTTTCAAAAGTTTCTGAGCATCAGTGTCTCTCCACACTGCAGGAATTGCTCTGAGGATAAGCTGTGCATTGCCAACTTCCTTGAAACTTTTCTCACCTCAGAAACATTAGGAATGAGTCCTTTACTGGTTTTGTATGTTTGATATTGCTGAAAGTACTCACAAGAACATTTGAAATGTGTAAAATGTGTATTTAAAAATACGTGCCCCCAAAATACCTAATGGGGTAAGATTCACCTCTGCCATGGCTGGCAGAAAGCCTTTCGCCTTTTTATACTGTAGGTGAAGCAGATGTCAACTCACAGTTTTGTCACAGCAGGGTGCTGGGAAGCTGTTTCACCTGCCTTTCCAATAACTCCTAAACTTATGGACCATCAGCTGAGAGAAAATGGTAGCATTGGCAAGAAATAGAAAGGTATAGTTTTCATGACAGGGCACAGAATGTGGCTCAGTGCCAGGCAGAGGTTCCATCTGCATTACATCTGCACTGCTGAAAGGCAGAGAACAATAGTTTGTGGTGGAGCCTACAGCACTGAAGCTCTATCACGTCTCACGCTGTCCCTCTCCTCTCCTACCTAGACTGCATTAGTGCAAGTCTCTTTAAATGAAATCATATCACGCTATCCAGGCATGTGTTATTTGAGACTCCTTATGTCACTTCATCCGCAAGAAAAAGCTAAACACTGCATTTTACTGTCTGCACAAATGATCTATTTGGTTTTTGAATGGATGACTTGATTTTAACAGTATTGAAAACATTACTCATCATTACTGATGTTGGCCAGTAGATTTAAATTTCCTTTTACGTAATAACTAACAGCCATATTTGTAAAGCATTTCAAGTTTATGCTTCTGAATGCTGCAGAGTGCCTATTTTCACCTAAAATGAGGCTAGGGAAAACATATCTCTATTGGATGCAATTCAGTGCTCACTGAATAGAAAAAGGGTGCAGTTTCTCATAACTTACAAAGTTGTTCCTTTTTTATATCCATCTTAATCCATTTGATATCACTGATGGATTACTAGACAGATACTAGAGGGGCAGTTTGCTTGATACATCAATATCTTCCAGCACAAAGCAGGTGTCGGCTGTTCCAGCAGCTACTAATTTTTCACTCCATTCAACATGTCCCAGAAGTGGGAGAAATATTTTACCTTTGACTGAGCATTTTACAGCTTTCATCCACAGGAAGACTCAGTTGTAGGCTGAACCACCTATCCCCAGAAGAAATGTTACTATGATCTCCAAAATCAGTCAGGATTCATTGCTATCTCTCACTACAGATCATGCAAAGCCAAATATCCTGTTGTACTCAATGCAAAAATTAGGGTCTCTGGTTCCTAACCAGCCGTGTGTCTCAGTGTGCTATATAAATGTATGTTCTATTCAGTAGGTAGCAGGGCAGCTAGTAAAACAAACCTAAGATCTTTCTTAATACAGTATTTAACATATCTGGCATTTTTGAAGACTGGATCAAATTCGGCAGTATTTGAAGAGATTTCACTATCAGACTTCTCCAATTTTTCACTTATGCCAAGCTGAATCTCATCGTTTGAGACTATATAATGATAAGATGGGCAAGAGAATCTATATTTGACATGGTCTTCTCCTGTTATTCTACTCTTCATGGTATGTTCTTCTATTTTCTTGTAAGCAACAAGACCTCATTATCATCAACTGAATAGTTTAAAATGCTAGTTTAAGATTCAGAAATGTAAAAAAAATCATCAGGAGTTGCAATGGAGTGACGTCTACAAGCACATAAGGATGGTCAACTGTGCATCTCTGCATTGCCTTTTTCACAAACTACCTCGCTGTCAGCTTAAGATGCTCCATAAAAGATGATAGAAGTCCTCTATCCTAGAGGAAGTCCTCTATCCTAGATAATATTTCTGAGATGTCCTTAGAGAAGTCATACAAAATGAGTTGCATTTAACCACTCTAAGGGTGACAGAGACGTAGGTATCTGTGGCAAGAACCACAGTGGGAGAAAATATCTCCTGCCATCTTCTTAGCAGCTTCAACTGGGAAAAAAATGAACTTACTGCTACTGGTGGTCTCAGGAATTCATGGAGTAGCCATATTGACTTGAATTTATAAAAAGAAGCATGGTCAAAGGAGGCGATTCTCCCCTTCTACTCCACTCTCATGAGATCCACTTGTAGTACTGTGTCCAGTTCTGGAGTCTTCAGTGCAGGAAAGATATGGACCTGTTGGAATGCACTTAGGGGAGGGCCACAAAAATGACTGGAGCGATGGAGCTCCTCTCCTATGAATACAGGCTGAGACAGTTGGGGTTATTCAGTCTGGAGAAGAGAAGGCTCTGGGGAGACCTTATTGTGGTCTTTCAGTACTTACTGGGACCTCATTAGAAAGATGGAGAAAGATGTTTTAGCAGGGTCCGTTGTGATAGGACAAGGGGTAATGGTTTTAAACTAGAAGAAGGTAGATGTAAGGAAGACATTTTACAGTGAGGCTGCCCAGAGAGGTTGTAGATTCCCCACCCCTGGAAACACTCAAAGTCATGTCAGATGGGGCTCTGAGCAGCCTGATCTACTTGAAGATGTCCCTGCTCACTACAGAGCGTTGTATTAAATGACCTTCCAACCCAGACTATTCTATAATTTTATGATTCTAAGAACATCTATATTTTTATCTTATAGACAAACCCACTAGTTTAGTTGCTGTTTCCAATGAGCCTGATTTCCTAGACTTTTCAGTCTCTAAGCTTAATGAGAATGAAACATGAAATGACTGCAAAGCCAAATACCATGAGCATACTGTATGGTACTGAAAGTGCTGTAATACAAAGCAGTCTGCTCATCCATGTTTTTTTTTTTGTAGTAAGGAAAGCAACTCTACATGGGAAAGTTACAGCGCAAAACTGCAGTTTGCTTCTGAGGGAATTCATTCACTGACATCAGTGCTCACAAAGTTATTAACATAACATGGCCACTATGCCAAAAGCCATCTGCAACACTAAGAAATCAGGATGGGTGCTTGATTTTTACTGTTGCCAGAAACTGACCACTATTTCATAAGACTCGCACAGCTGATACAGTATTATCAGACCTAAACTTAGTTTGAGAAGAGGCATAAAAGACTTCTGTAGCTCTGCATGTTTCTTTGTGACTCCACACTGATGTTTTTCATAAGGGATTAGAAGAAAGGCAATGAATTGAAAGATTCCCGCTATGAGATGGTTTCTTAAGCTTTAGTTTAATTATAATGCAAGCACTTTGAAGTTCATTACTTTAATTAGAAGTAGAGACTGAGAAAAAAACAGGGGGCCCATTCCCCAAGTGGGAATTCTAGCTGCAACTGCAATGCAAACAATAAATAATACTGTGTAACTTAAGCCTTAGTGAAATACTGGCTTTCGTTTTGCCTAATGGCAGATCAATACCGTACAAATGAAGCAATTACAGCTGTGTTATATAAAGCCTTATTTGGTCAGCAGCCAAAATGGGGATTAGCTGGAAGTGTTCCTAGGACTTTCTGTCTGAATATTATCACAGAAGTTAATGAGGAAGATCTGATAGGCTGTGACAAACATAAATGGTGCCAGCAACGGGACAAGATGGTCAGCCCAATAGCCAGTGTGCTGAGAATTAAAATGCCCTGAAGCCAGTTGAACATCAGTCCAAGATCAGGTGAAATTATCAGTCAAGGGCAATCTAATCCCTCTGGCAACCAGCTATGTAATGTTGCCACTGTTGGTACAGCCATGTACAAAGCAGCAAATGCAAATACACCAGCACTCACCACTCACACCAAACACAGTCACGTCAGTTACAGTAATATTCATGATTTTAATGTTTCAAATATGAGCAGCCAGGCTGTAAACAAAGCAAGGTATGTAAATTACTAATAGATGTTCACAGCGGATATGGAAATTCAGCTAATGTAATTGCTGTTGTCCTGAACACACACCACAAGCCACTGCTAGCGAAAAAACTCTCTCTGGACCACCAGTGTCACTGTCAGACTATCCCATGGCAGTCAGCAGAAAATGTCACTACTTACATCCAGTCTGAACTTTGTTTCTTTATGCCTGCTGTCTCCTATCTTCCTGCCCTGCACTGCTGCGAAGAGCCTGGATCCATCTCCTCAGACCTCCCATAGGCACTGGGGAGGCTTTCCCAAAGCCACCTCTGCTCCAGGCTCAACAAGCCCAGCTTCCTCAGCCTTTCCTCACAGGGCAGGTGCTCCAGTTCCATCTTGATCACCTTCCACTGAAACTGCTTCATCTTATTGACGTTTTTCTTCAATTAGGAGGCCAAAAAAAGGATGCGGTATTCTAGATGTGGTCTGAGTGTTTGCAATTATTTCATTTGATGCCACAGTATCTTCTCTTGTGATCTACAAATCGGATGAACTAAAAGCACCCAAATTGAAAATGCCTTGGATGATTGCCCACTATCTAAAAGAGATGCCAAAAGTAGCAGCCTGCTTATTTAACTGTGATAGGAAAAGTTCCTAAATCATCAACAAACTGTGATGAATTTCTGTTCACTTTCAAGTACAATTTCATAGCCTGAGTTCACATTATTTATATTATGCACAACCAGAACTGTCAAGTGTTCATGTAGATTTAAATGAAAAAATACCATTAGCAGGTATAGAATATAATTAAAATAGTTTCAGTACTGATTAAAACTTGAGGAGTTGAAATTAGAAAGTGCAGAGCACCTGAATGTGGGCTAGTCCCACAGTTTTGCACATAGAAAGACATAATCTTTTTATTAGGAATCAATAAAAAATTAATATCAGTCTACAATCTGGCTCCTACAGCTTTGTGTTGCAACCAGTAAAAAGCTGGTGGAAGGTGGAAATTGTGATTTGAAGGTGGAAACCTTCAAATTCTTTTTTTTTTTTTTTTTTGTCTTGTTTTGTTGTTGCTTTTGTTGAAAATGCAAAAAGCTGAAAAATTGCCTACCAATGTTAGAATTTAGGAATCTGAAATTTGGGTGACTTAACTTTACCTAGGTATTATCTAATTCCTCACAGATTTCCAATCAAGTCCAATGAGTTTTCTGTAGACTCAGTTTTAAGATCTAACATAGACCTGAACCACACAAATGACACAGTGTAAAATGCTATATAAAGTATTTCTACATTGCTGTGCATAAAATCCGGTGTCTACATCCGTATCAAGGAAGTCAAAGGTCTCATTCTTGATGTAAATGCCTCTCTTCAGATACAACTGCAAATTTTGGTTGCACTAAATGGAATCCTATAAACAACAGATTGGAATGAGTCTTATGTGTGATTATGTACAGAGAAAGACTATTCTGGAGGTAACAGATGGGCTTCCAGATGTTGGGGTTGCTTTCACCTGCAGGCCTCATTCACCCCTGCTGCTATTAATGGAAAATGCAAGGTATCTGAATCTTCTTGCACAAAGATGCTATTCCTGCCCATGCGGAAGGGGGGTGAAAAATTAAAGTTCTATCTTCTCTGCGTGCTGGAGGCAGTTCATTCTTTTTTAGAGTAGAAAGAAATAACTGAAGTGGAGCAATAAAAAAGGTCTTTGTATCAGGTCAAGCTCGGACCATGTTCATCCAGTTGACATTTAGCTTTAAAAATGTTCAGGGAAAATTGTAATCAAACTCTGACTACAGAAAACTGTCAATCCTGCCAAAAGAGAATCACTCAGCAAAAGAGAACACAGCATTGTTCAGTATCATGTGATTTGCTAAAATATATGGTTAAATAGGAGATAAATCCTTTGTCAGTTTTGATTTAAGCTCTTACTCAGTGACAATTTGAACAGGAAGCAGAGGAAGGAAGGAAGAAAATGAGAATAAGGCACTCCAGCAAACGATGTCTAGAGATAGTTGAGAAAAAGAGCAGTAGTTTTGACTGCACTACCTCCACACACGAAGTGGACCAGTTGAGAGAAATAACTACTGATCAACCACAAGTCATCACGTTACCATGCAATCTTTTAAACTTGTACTGTCCAGTGCACAGATGGCCATTTTTTATCTGGGACACATACACTTTGGGAATATCTTGCTGATGCTAGGAATGAGATGTTTTGCCAAGAGATGTTGTGCCATGACAAAGAATAGCTTAGATTATATATTAAATCTCCTGAATCTTGTTTTGTGCCTTTTTTTTTATTGGCAACCTCTTTTCACCTTTCATTCTGGGTTGTTCATTGCCTCCATAATGTCTGCTCCACTGCAGTGTGCCTGTCTGTTCTCAGTTCAAACAAACTAGGAAAAAGAAAATAAACTTTTTTCCATACTTTTGGTTTGGGATTTCTCGCAAGAGCCAAGGTTGCAAAAAACCTAAATGGTGATTTTGTGTCTCTTAGGAGTCTATCCTGTACTTGCTGGCAATTGGAAGTAGGCAGTTTTGCAACTACCACACAGATTAAACTGTTTTTCAGGTGCTATTTGTTCCCCAAATGTCAGTTCCACAGAGAGGTATTGTTACGAGCTCCTGAGATGCATTTCAGTGGCCTGCTCCCTTGTTTTAGTCTACCTATAGTTTACCTGGACAATTATTATCTTAGTGGGATAGGCCTTTTACTTGGTGGGAACTGTACCACCAACTTCAAAGGGTAGCTGGTTTGTACGTCCAATGAATACAGACTCTGAACTCTGGCAGTTTCCTGGGAATTGACACCTAAACAGCCAGAGGTTTGTAATGAAAAGAAAAGAGAGAAATAATAATGAGCTGCATTGTTAAAATATAATGGGCTGCAACTTGCCCTCCGCTGAGCTGCTTTATGAGGGATTGGGGAAATGGCAGGGAAAAGGGCAGGAGAAATTTATTTCTGAAGTGCCAAGAAGCAGAGTTTGTTCCTCAGAGGATCTATAGACTGGAAATAGTGATAACCCTTTTGTATCCCACTGGCTTACTCTGGGGATTAATGATTATCAAACCTTGGCAAAGATCCAAAAAGTCAGTAAGACATGTGCACAGTAATAGTGCCACGTATTTCTGAGACATTCTGGTCATCACTGATAATTTTAGGGAAGTTCATTGCTTATACTTAAGTATATGCCCTTTTTTATCTGAAACAGAAGGGAACTGCCTGACAAATTTCATTTGGGCAGAGTGGATATCGTGAAGCAACTATTCTGTTTGCACTCAAATATTTCTGACACAGACAACCAAACAAAATACCTGTGATTTTTTGATGCCTTGATTTCTTTCTGACTATAAAAAATGAGACCGTATAAAACTTGTCCTGGTGCTGACTACCACGGACTGGCTCAAGCAGTGATTCTATATGACAGTACAGAAATTTCACCTTTAATAATCACTAAATATCAGAAGGACAAAGCTCTTTTATAAATATCTGGAAAAAAGGAACACAAATAATAAATAAAAGTGCATCAGGCTGTTAAACCAATGCTAAAGCTGAAGAGACAATGGTAGTTTCACCTTTTATACTTATATTGCCAATTTAAAAGAACTTGTTACCATTGCAATGTGTAGATTAAAAAAAATACCTTTCTAGGCAATAGTTTTGCTGCTGTTTCCATGCTTTGTCCTTTCACTCCTGCTCAGAAGCCGCTCCATTTCACAAACGTTTTCACTAAAATCCTGGGACCTGCTACAGAGTAAGGAGCAGGATGATTTAGTAGAGAGGTACCAGAACATGGCTGTGTGACCAAAATGGGGGTTGGTCTTCTTGGAGGAGCTCTGCCTTCCATCAGTTGCTCCTAATGTCTTTTGTAGCATAGGAAAAGAGGAATGGCAGCAGAACAAATTTCTGTGACTTGCTCTCTTCTCCAGACCATGAAGAGCTTTGTTCAGTTATGATTTCCCCCCCTGAAGTCTGAGGATAGAAACTTCCTGCAAGTAGCAATGAAGAAACAGGCTCTGTGGGGCAAGGTAGCTCAAAGATGACCCTCTGAAGTATTTGAAAGATATACTGATGTAGGAATTTTTTTGCCAGGACAGTAAAATTCAACCTGGTGTAGTGTTGAAATCCTGTGGCAGGGGTTTGGAACTAGATGATAAGGTCCCTTGCAACCCAAACCATTTTATGATTTGATGATTCTATGAAATCCAGTGGACACTAACGGACACTAATGAGTTGTTTTCTTCTAAAGTTAAAAATATCAGAAACTCTCCCATAACAATGCTCTTCACTGCAATTTACTGACTTAAGTTAGGATTAGTACAATTTCCTGCCTTCATATGTAAAAACTGCAAGAAAGGGCAAAACTCCTCAAAGTAGAAGATTTTGCTCAAATATATCTTGCAGTGGCACTCATTAGCCATCATCAAATCTTCCTCTTTTTTTACTGCACTATTTTGTATAGGAAAGATCCTTATCTTGATTAGAATTATAAAATTAATCCAATAGGCATCACTAGGGAGCCAAGCAAGCTAGGATTCTGATCTCTGTTCGCAAGTCTTTCTTTTTGTTTTAAAATTGATGCTCTGGTTTTAGACAGAAATAATCCAGATAACTGAAACTATGTATGCCTCCCAGGCTCAGCTGAAAGAACAACTTGCAAACATTCATTGCCAGGCTTTCTCTTCACTGATCTTCTTTTGACCCCTGACTTTTACATTCCTCGCTAAGCAGCAGCACACTCTCTGCCTTTTTACCTAGTAAATGTTTTTTTACTTGACAGAAAACCTAACAAGCTCTGAAGGATCTGACCTGCTTGAGAAATATCTAAGCTCTAAGCTCTGATACTGAATGGGTAATGGGGTGGTAATTCAAGCCTTGTTATGCCTACAGCAAAGGGAATAATACTATGCAAAGTCATACAGTATGATCTACACCATCAAACAGGATAGTGTTTACAAAAAGCGTAAAATGTTATAGATCACATTTTAGTTTTCAAATAATTTTGTATCAAGGAAAGAAATGACCCTGTAAAATCTTGGTAAGTGAAACTCATGACTAAAATCCTGTTCTTATAAATGCCAACAAACTACTCTGTATCTATGCAGGGATTTATTTTTTTTTTTTCTTCGCTGTTCCTTGTCTGAAAAGAATAGAGGTCAAACTCAGCAATTTCACATCGCTCATTTTTTATCCATTATTTGCCAGTTATCTCTATATCTCCTCTACATCAAACATGAATAATAGCAGTTTCTAGCTCCTACAGCTTTGTTGGAAAGATTGTCTCTGCGGATAACACCTGACTATGGGCAAGGCCAGCCATTCTGGCAGGACACAAGAAATGCAAAAACAAAATCGAACCTACTTCCTCTGCACTCTCTTCACTGTGAAGGTCACTTATCTCTAGAAAGATCTGGGGAGGTCTTTGGATGCCAGTGTTACCAGCTGGAAGACAGCCAGCCACAGCAGAGGAAATACCCATTCTTCTCTCTGAATTGCCAGGCAATGATCAAAATCACGTAGGGCACAGACCTCGGCAGGGTGACACAAGGGTACATCACCTTTGCCTATTTCTCTATTTTTCTAGAACAGAAACCACCATTGAATAAAAAATACAGCCCAGATGCATAGAAACACCACAAACCAGAATAGCTAAATCAATGATACTGATTAAAAAATAAAAAAAAATCTATGAAGTCCCTTGAAAACTGAATAACATAGGGTACACTGAAGAGTGGTCTGGGAAAATGCTTGATTTATGATACAACGTAACTTGCACAAAGAAGCTTCACTCATGGGAGAAGGCTGTTTTTGCAAACATGTATGGATTTTCATAGAACAAAAACTCTGAAAAACACTAGTGGAAGAAGTCCTCTGCAGTAAATAAATTTGAATGCTCAGCTCAAATATTTTTTCCTAGTCTTCCTCCTACTGAGAGGGCATTTGTGAATATCATACCCATTCTGTGTACACACAAATCCAATTTTATAAAAAACATAAGAAAACAGAGAATGCAAGAGGTTTTGGAGGAAACATTTTTATCTATCCTTATAGGTTACTGCTGTGTAATAACTGATTCTTTTCCAGCAGAGCCTGGTGTGAATTATAAGTTCATCGAGCTATAAAACCAGGGTAAAAATAAACTGGAGTATATATCAGAATAATATATTAAGTTCATAGTAAACAGCTTTGACAGTGAATAATGATCTAGGAATTCCTTCCACAATAAGCTCCTTATAATCTGGTCTCCAAAACCAGCAAGGAAAGAACTTCATTATAAGTTTAACTGTCCCATTGGAAGAACTTATACTATCAGATTTTACCCTTATTTTTTCCAAGGTTGTTTCAGGACAGTAAAAAAACACATCTAAAAAAGATCAGGGAATATCCCATCCTATGTAAGATCTGCCAAAATTCTGTATGCATTACCAAAGTTTTCCTTCAGCGCTACATTTCTAACAAACAGATCAAACTGGATATATGCTTGAAAAGCAAAGGTAACACTGTCAGCTGTAGTACCACACTGAAACATATCAGTGAAAGAATGGCAATTTTATGTATTTGCCTCAGGAACACAAGAACTAAATGAAGTCACTGAGATCAAGATGGTAGTTTATAAAGCCCATGCACAAAAACACTCCCTTCATAACAGATCTTTAGCTTATTCACATAAATTCACAAAAGGTTCCCTGCACCACAGATCCCTCACTTCTAGGATAAATCTCTTTGAGGCATTGCACACTTACATAAAACAGAAGAATCCATACAATGTTGACAAGGCACTTCAGGGATGCCTTTTGCACCTCAAACACTCCCTGGGGCATTGTTCCCTTGCAAGTGATAGAAATTAAAATCCACAGTTTCACTCATGTTCTTTGCACTTCACAACTAGTTGCTAGAATGATCAGAAATATCTGCATTGCCCGCTTCACTGATGCACTTCCTGCATTTCCTAACTTGTGTTAATATAAACACAGCAAAGAATGGGTAAAGAACTGGCACCCTAGTCAGTGTAAAGACACAGTTCATGTCACCAGCTGTCACACTACAAAAAAAAACAGCAGATATCACCAAATGGACCTTTTTGCCTTACTCTCTAGAACATAAAAGATTCCTCCTAAAGCCAAACTGAAGTTATTTCTTTATATAAAAAGAACAGACACTTGAATAAGGAAACATCAAATGCCAGATTCATACCTATAAACATTAACCATAATTGCAAGCACAGGAACTTAATATAGCCCTGGATTTCATCAGTTTGGTAAATAACTATCAGCAATCTCTCACTGGACTCAAAGCATCTCACCAGACGCTCATGACCAGAACAGGTTTCACTCATCCACACTTCATACTATCAGCTGCAGGACAGGGCAGCCAAATGCCCCTAGCTAAAACAGTCACAGAAACAATGATGACAGCTTCTTATTTTTTTAGCTTAACCTGTCATTCACCTTTGCTTCAACTAACTTCAAGATACAAAAAGTACAAAAAGCTTTTTAGTGTACCTTTAAGACAATACTGGCCCTAGTTCCTTTTTCATTACCTCATAGAGAACTCTTCCATGTTTATCGCTATTCAAACTTGTTTATGATGCCTGCATGTCTACAACAGGAAAGCTGAGGCAAGCAAGACACACGATTTGTGTAGTACAAGATATCAAGATGTTGCCCTCCAGAAACACAGAGCACTGCAAGTGGCAAGGTAGATGAGCAGGGATATTTCACAATGGCCAGAAGTCTGGGCACAACAACGTCTTCTAATGATAACACATTCACAAAGGAAGGTGTTGCTAAGTAGACAGGCAACACTCTCTTAACCACCTTTGAAAACACCACCTTTGAAGAAAGAAACTCATTAATTCACACTGATTACTACACAGTAGTTTTGGAAGGATACCTACCGTGGTAGGAGAAGGAAATAGTAAGGACAGCTGGGTAGTGCTGTGAGAGAAACTCAATATTTGTTGTGATGAGAGCCTTTGCCCTCAATCCCAAATTCCTTCTCAAATATGTCAGTCTTTTACAACATTATATAGAAATGAATATCACTGAAAAGGAAGGAAGGAAGGAGACACACATGATGTGTAATGTGGTACTGCCCAGTGGGCATAAAAGAAACACACATCAGGCATTTCCCATTCTCCTCCATTTAGTGATATGCATGAATCCTGATACTGCAACAGCACTGAGAATAAATAATTCCAATTAGTCAATAGGTACTGGTTGAACACTGCAGGAGTGTAGCATGGATTCCAGTAAAGAAGAGTCTGAAATTAAAATCCACTACCCTGCTCATGTAGGGTCATGAGCAACAGAGAGACCAGTTGCTGGATCGCTCTGACAGGTGGATTTCATCTGTATGAGCCAAGTGATGAGTATGTGCTCTGTAATGAACATGAGCCTGGTGATTTGATGGCAGAGAACTATCACTAGTCCTGTGCTACAAGATGAAGCCTGATTTAGATTATTCTACGTTCTGACAGTATTAGACAGGTGAAAATATATGGCCTGGTTCTTCGTACTCTCACATTTTTATGCAGCTGTTACTACGTTTTTAGTGAAAAATTCCTGATTTATAATCATTGTAAGTAGGAGGAAGATTAAGACTAAAATATCTCTAGTAAAATAGGTGCTCAAACAGTTTAGTGAATAATTTAATATGAATAATTCATTTTAAAGAAATTATATTTTTCCCTATTCCTGAACAGCCCAAGAATAGCTTGAATGTTTAACATTTATACATTTACTTGCAATTATTTGTGAGCTACATCAAGTAATTTGTGCTCTACACATAACTCAAGTAGGAAATTATGATTATTAAATAAAAAAAAGAATTTACAACTCCCATAGCAAATTATATCTTTTGACTAATTTATATAATGAGCTTAGCTCGTCTGCCCTTCATGAATTTCAAACTGCATGTTCAATATTTGCAATTATTTATGCAGGCAGCAGTTATGTAAGTCATCTGATCAGTAACAGAAACATGACCACGTGGGATGCAGTCAAAATAGCAAAACCATCATATTCTACAGTTTCAAACAGAAAATACTGAAGCGTGCAGTTAAAATTCACAGCCGAGTCTTTTCAGTAGGGTAGAAAGCTCTTTCCCTCTTCATAAAGTACTACGGTCTATAGACATACGTGGAAGAGTTGGTACGAATGTGAAGTATTGCTTGTTCTTTCCTTTCGTACAGAACATTAAGTGCGGTGCTTAATGTTTTTAATGGCACTGTTGTGTTGCCTGAGGTTTGTCACTGGGGCTGGAGAGGGAATGAGGTGCAGCAGGAAAACAAGGAGATTAGCACATGTGAAAGAAAGGCTTGGGAAAAGCATGGACACAGACAGCCAGTCGAGACAGCTTGAAAGAAGGTTTGGTCCAGATTTCAGGTTGGGTAGGATTCCCTTATTCCTCTATTTGAAACACATTTGAAGGTAGGATGTGAAAAACTAAATGCTTTTGGTCATATCACCCTAATGACAATTGCCAACCTCCAGTTAGACCAAACTGGGGTTTCACTGAAACATACAGGAGCTTGGTCTTTAGCTGGGTTGGAACCAGGATTTCACACTTGATCCTTACAGTCATGGTTGTGCTTTTCCCCTTTGTTCTTACTGGACCCTCTTCCTTCTAACTCCTTTATGTCTCATCTCCATTACTGCCAGATATTTTTATGTAGCCAACTGACCAAACCTGAAATAAGCCCAAATTTGACACAAGCCAACTTCCACTGGCTACTAGTGTTCATTATAACAGTTTGATGTTTCTCTGCAGAAAAAGTTAGAGGGACTGAAAACCACCACAATGTATGCTTAGAGCAAACAGCCCATTGCTAGGATACATATGACAGCATCTGAAGAGATTCCTAAAAAGTTTGCCCTCGCTATGGCAAAGTACAACATGATTGGGTCAGCAACGGGCATTTCCTTACTACAGGAAAGAAGCTCCTGTAAACTGCAATGCTGCCTACCATTCCTAGGCTGCCTGAAACACCAAGAAGGAGATAGCAATCTGTTAGAAATATAAAACAAAAAATACAGTGTTTTGATAATATACCCAGGCAATACGTTAGTCTCACATATTATCTGTTGCCTTCTACCTTTAACAACCCCATGAGCTCTGGACGTGTTTTTTTTTAATAATTAATATATTGTTGTCGTTTTCCCTCTCTCATCTCCTTATGTTTTCTTACTACTTCATTCAGTGGTGAAGGTAGCAGTTCTTAAATCTGAGAGGTAGTGAATGTTAAGAACCATATATTCATATTCAATCACTGAAACAACTTCTGCTGCAGATGAAAATGATTCTGATGAAACTCCTATTCCCATCTGTGTCATATAGCTAAGGCTACTGATGTTTCTCGTGTCTTGAACAGGTTAAACTGGAGAACTAAGAGTGAGTCTAGTTATCTACATAGTGGTAATGAGATCTTCTCTGAGGTCATGGATGTAGACAGGTACCTCTTTAGTTACTCCCTGCACAGAACTATGGCTCCATCTGCCCTTGCAACTCCTCCAAGTCACTTTGTCTCCCTTGTGAATCTAATTTATCAAAGTATCTGTTGTAGTCCTTAATGATGAGCACAAAATTTGAGAAGCAGGGTACTGGTTGCTTCACTGCCATTTCCTCTCCTCTACCTGTATGTGCCCTATTGCTCCAAGACTCCACAAGACACACTTCATCTGTTGTCAGTAGCTCATTTGCTTTGAAGAAAATTGGCAAGTATACCAGAGGAAAGAGGCAAGATTTGTTTGCCTTAAAGACAACACAGTGGTAAATACTGCCAATTTTAATATGGAACAAGTACCTTCGTTTCTGTCTTCCTGACAATCTGAATGAAATGCAAAAGATGTTTTGCCTGTGAATCAAAAACTCTACTTGACTGAATGCGTCTGGTATCATGATAAAGAAAATACTGGTGACTTTGAAGGCAGTACTGAAATGCACAATGCTAGAAACAATCTTTTTTTTACTAAATAAGAAGGTGCTTTACAAAAAGGTTTTTAATGTAGTTGCTTTAATGAAGGACTAATTGCCTCCAAGTGACGACATTTGAAAAGAGATGTTACAAGCAGCTTCTTATTCAGAAATTAGCAGCCAAGATCAATAAAAAAACAAAAAAATGTACGCATATTATTGATGCAAATACTGATGTAGATAATGTAGGTATAATACTGCTATAAAGGGTCGAATTTGGTGAAAAAAGCTGATGAAATAATATAGCTGATGTTAATTCTACAGAGGCTGACTTCACGTAGCTAGTGTTCAACCAGTTTGGTTTTTATATGGCCTTAAAAGAGATGCCAACTATAGCTGCTAAATCCATATTGCAATTAGAATTGGTTACCTTTGTTGATCAAAAAAATATGAAATGGAAGAAAAGAAAAGTAACATACCATGTTCACATACAAAACAAAAAGAGCTATATCAGGGACATCAGGGAAGGTGGAATACTATAACAACACACTGTATATTGTTATACTATTCCACCCACCTTAATGGAGAACCCTTCGGTGTGGCTACGCCATAGCCTTTCGAATCCAGATTTCCTCCCACTTTCATGGTGTCACATGGCTTTCGTTGCTCAATGTATTCATTCATTGTGGACTCCAGCAGGAAGGCAAACTTGCCCTTGGATTTGCGGACACGAGCTACTCCCTCTGCAGTAGTCCTAGTGAACACTGATGGCTCAGCTGATTTCATGTAGGTCCACATCTTTTCATACACTGCTATTTTTGATCTCTGGATAAAATTAAAAAGAAATTAGAACAAAAGGATGTTGCAACATTTCAGAATGGCACTGTACAAAATAAAATAAATTCTATTTCATTTTTCAAACAACTGGGATTGGGAAAAACATACTTGGGTATGTACTTTCTTTGAATTCCATGATTATTTTAAAATAAACAATTATCAATATCAGTAATATAAAATTGGATCTTATTATTTTTAGATCCAGTTAGGTTCTAGCAGTCACAAAAAGAAACTCTGTAAAGCTAAGATCTGAATTTACTGTTAGATAAAGGCAGTTCGTCAAAGTGTTGTAAAGTGCATTTTAGAGATTTACATATGAAACAGAAATCCACAATAAACCTTTATGGAAAAGAGAAACAATAAAATAATCTCCTCATAAATACTGAGCTGAATCTTGAAGCATTTCTATAACACCTACTTCTTACACCACCAAAGCAACAATAACTTAAGTTAGATTTCTGCTTTCACGATTCAGAATCAGAATTCACTTAATTGACACTCAGAAAGGCTGCACACCATTTCAAGACATGTAAAATAAAAAGACAGAAAAAGCAAACTGGACCAAATATACCGTTAAAGAAAACAAAATGCCCTGAGCATTTGTCTTAAAGATGTATTAGGAATGTTTTTAGAACTGCAGTATCAGTGGATTTATTTTAAAGACTCTGATCCTGCCAGTAATTGAGTAATAAATGTGCTTGCCAAGGAATGTGCAAGAATATGTGGCTTAGAGTGCACCAGGTGGAAATTTTCCTGTCTGGGAACTCATAGTGTAACTGCAAGTAAAGACTTAAGCAAAAAAAAAAAAAAACGGAAGGAAGGAAGGAAGGAAGGAAGGAAGGAAGGACGGAAGGAAGGAAGGAAGGAAGGAAGG
>JAOEHX010027216.1:0-18504 GCA_025448015.1 Bolborhynchus lineola | reverse complement strand
ACAGGGGGACGGGGGGACGGACGAACAGTCTTGATGTCAAAAAAATGTAAAAGAAAATTGATTTTTTTCCTCGAGCAAAATTCCTGCAGCAAGTGTCTAAGTTTAGATTGCATGCCCTTTCTGGGAGAGAGATTTTTTTATTTTGTATCAAGTGCTGAAGTGCCATACATATTGACAGTGTTTGATAACTAAAATAATGTTCATAAAGCCATCCTTTACAATCCAAAATGTGTTTTAAGTTGCTATAGATACAGTGGCTTGTTATCTCTCCTCGTTGTCAATTTAGATAAATTATTCTTTTTGCTTAGCAAAAAGCTATGTTATATGGTGCATTCTGTCTTTATGTTACAGTTGATAAACCAAAAAGGAAGCAATGAAGAAACTGCTGAATACACGATTCAAGGCCTTGTACAAAATGTGTTTTAAGAAATACATTTTAAACCAAGATGGTACATTGGATTTTTGTAATGTTTCTTTTGTTTGCAGAAAAACAGATTAGGTATTTTTCTAAGTACTATCTTGCATGTTAAACAGTATATAATTTAAAAGCAAATTGGTATTTATGGCAAAGATTACTTTTTTCTGTTTTCATTTCACTTCATTTGTGCAGTTTATTACAGTCTGGATGTTTTGACCCAGGACGGGAGAGAGTAGCTCCAACCACATTAGAATGAAACCAAAAAAAAAACAAAGACCAAAGAAAATCTCACTCTTTTTTGAGACAATGAAAATATTTTAACTGAAATTTAGAGGAAGAATTTGAGTCAATTAAAAGATCTTATTTTTAATTTCATTTTTTAAGTCTAATTAGCTGGTATTATGGAGGAAATGTGATGTTTAATTAATATATTTCATTTTAATAAATGTCAAAATATGCTGTTTTGGCAACTTTTGATTGCTTTCAGTCTGTTTAGTAATTGTAAACTACAAAAAGTCCTGTCTGTAGCACTGAAAGATGGGAGTAACTGGTAAGATCAACATGGGATCCTGTACTCAGAACAATCCTGGAGTAAAGAGTATTCTGTGCTAGTATTGTTGGGTAAACATCTTCGGATGTGGTTCTGTCTGTGTATGCATGGGAAACATATGCTTAGCTGACTTCCCAAACACCAACTTTAATAAGAACCATTATTCCTACACCTTTATATTTGTTATATTCACCTGAGTGCACTTAGATCTGACAGCATTCACCTTCTTTTCAAGAACCTTGCATTTAGAAAGGAAAGGTGTTTGTAACAAATGTGTCATGGTTTAACAACATGTGAAGTATAAAATGATAAAATAATCTCCTAACTTCATGGAATTTGAGTCACTTAGATTTTTAATTTATCCTTAATGCTGGGATGAATGCAGGACAATAAACAACAAAGCATCGGCATTTGTCTTATTTAAATACTTGAACTCTGCATTTAATTACTGTGCTGTACACAATCTGGGCATTATGTAAACACCCAGAATACCACGGGTTTACCCAAAACTACAAGACAATTCTTTGAATTTTGCGGCTGTTCTATGATGTCCTAGAATCTGGCCTTGTGAGTCAGGTGTAGAGTGTATGCTTGTACTATAATGTCTGTTAATTTACTCTAAAACCTAAAGATTACCAAAACTATAGATCCACATAAGGAAGAAATCCTACGCGATTTCTGAGCCGTTTTCAGGCTCAACCCCCAAAATATACCTATTTCAGCATGGTTGCAGTTTATTGGTATGAATAAAAATATCCTTTTTCTCTGCTTTAAGCTTTTTAATTCTTAATTGCAGCAGACACCTTTGCCAGAAAAAAAGGAATAGGATTATGTAATTTATTTGCTCTCTATCAGCCACTGTGTTTTAGTCATTCTTTTTTAAACTAATGAGAAAAAGCTTTTCCTAACTTGATTAATTCAATAATTTTGAATTGTCAGTTTCTTTACAGAGATGCAGCAGATTGCCTTTATTCTCTGCTGATATAATGGAACAGGTCTATCCTAATTGGGACACATCTTGAAAGAAATCCTAATCTCAAAATAAGATGCATAGGAATGTCTCTTGTAAGATTTTACAATTACACTCTTAATTAATTCTTTGCTCATTTGCTCTCTGTCTTCCTAAAGGCAAAAGGAAAGGACCAGACTGGACAGCAGATTTTTTAAAAGGTTCATCCTTTATATCTCTTCTAAGCCATAATACCATCCTAAAGAAAGAATTTTCTTTTAAAGGAGTATTTGTTTATTTTCAAATACCCCATCACCTTTGATCAGCAAGGCATTATGAGGCCTCAGAGCATTCTCTGTTCACTGATACTGTCATTTTTGCATTAAGGCTCATCTTATGATTGATGAGTTTGACATAAGCAGAACAGCTTCTGGTCCAGAAAGAATGTCTTAGTTAGACAGAAACAGTGGTGGGCACGGCTGATCAAACACTCTCCTGCTGAAGCAGGTATGTTGGGAAGGATTTCAGGGTCTTGTTTGCTCAGGAGTATGGATGACATATGCTTGAGGATTTGAGATTAGAGGAACTGGGGAAACACAGCAGCTCCTGTTATGGTTATTGGCAGGGTTTCTTATTCTGTCCTTTGCCTTTCCTCACCTTCTGGCAGCCTAGTTGCAGGGCAAAAGAGCACCACCAGAATACTCCCTGCTGTTCTGTTAAATCTGGTTATATTTGACTGTCTGGCCAACTGCAGTGAAACAAATATTTGTCTGAAGTAAATATGTCCTAATTATTTCTTATCCAGAAGGGCCTATCTTAGTCATATTTAACCCATTCACTATGATTTCAGTGAATCCACAGAATTATTTTAGCCTAGATGATAATTTGCTGACTTTCTTTTTTTTCCCTAGTTAGTGATCATGGTGATTGTATCAGGGGAGAATGTGCATCCTGAGGAAGCTGTGATGGATAAGAGCCGGGGGAAAGAACTAAACATGCATTATATAAAAAGAGGGAGACTTGGTAAGTAGACTGCAAAGGTAATCAATATACCAAACGGTATATGTGTTTAGAGAGAAGCAACCTCCACTCTGTACTTCTACAACAGGTGGGGTGCTTAAGAGTGTGAGAACATATGACAGGATCCAAAGAGAATCAGGATGAACGCCCATGAACAGGACTTAATAAAATGATGTGTGCTTACTAAATAAAAATGGCAAATGAAGAATACTTGCAACATCTATAGAAGCATATTATTTTGGCTATGTTTCACAATCATTGTTTATGGTCTGTAAGTGCCTTGGCTGGAGGCAAACTTGTTCAGAAACATTCAGCAGTGAGACTTGTGGCTCTAGCTTCCTCTGCTAGCTCAATGACTAGTATTATCTACATAGGTACCAATGAGTATGTTCTTGGTTGAGATTGAAATTCTCCAGAAGTTTAGGTTGGAGGAAACCACTTTTTCTCCATATTAGAACCAGCTGCAAAATTTAAATTCAGATGTGCAGATTTCATTCTAGTCATCCAACAGAATACAGCTGTACACTTATGGAAATTTGTATACAGAGGTATTTTTCAAGTTCATCTCAGAGAAAAATTATGTTTCAAACCTGCTTTCATCTGCAGGAGTCTTCAAGATCTTCTGTTATGTAGTTAATCTGGTCTGACCACAACTTTCTTCTCTGATGAAACTAGTATTTTTTCCCCATCTGGTATAGCCTGGAGGGAGAACTACTTTCCTTCATGGAACAGCATTTATTGTTTGGGCATTTATTTCCTTAATCCTGGATTGGGTTGAGTCCAGAGGCCTTTGGTTGTGGAAATTTAGTTTTAGCTTTGCATGCAAAAATCATTTTGACTAACATTTTACTATCATTGATATTTACTTCTATGGCAGTAAAGCCACAGGCTGAAACTGTGCTTCTTTCTACTTGGAACAAAGTATAAAGACATAAACACACATTTAATCATAATCCCACCAACAGTTTGCAGACTTATTCCATGTGAACAGATGTCTTTCATAAAACATTTCTTTCTAAATTTTTTGGTCAAGTAATGATGACCTCACTGTCTTTAACTGAGTCTCCAGAAGTTTTATTCAAGTAAATATGTTCATTTTTAGTGCTTACCAAGAACATTTTCAATTAACTTTATTCCTAAAAGTACTGTTCTATAAGTTAGCAATTAGAATAGAAGATTTCAATTTGTAGCATGTCTTTAGAATTTAAACAGTATAGTTAAACAGTATTAATGCATATTAATAAATAATATGCATGTATAGTGCATGTTTCCTAAGATCTTCCTATCTCACAGTATACTCATATTATTGATAATTTTTTTATTTCTTTTTTTCTTATTTATATGAGAAGAACCAGGAAGTCTGGAAAAGAAAAGAAAAAAAAAAAATTGTTGCTTAAACAAAAAGAAAGCAAGGTACCCATTATTAGAATATTCTGTTGACTCAAAATTCAAATATTTTTTTTTTCAAAATTTATTACAAACCACTCAGTTTTCATTAAAGAAAAAAAAAAAAAAAAAAACCAACCTAATTTAGTTTTAGTCTTGCATGCAAAAATCATTTTGACTAACATTTTATTGTCATTGGTATTTATTTCTATGGCAGTAAAGCCACAGGCTGAAACTGTGTTTCTTTCTACTTGGAACAAAGTATAGAGACATAAACACACATTTAATCATAATCCCACCAACAGTTTACAGACTTCTTCATTAAAACTATTGTTAAGCACAAAACCAAAATAAAATAGGAAGTATTTCTCCACTTTTTCATTCATGGGTGTATATGGATAACTGTGCTTGCTGTATTTATCTGTAGCTGATTTTTCAGGGGTAGTCAAAGTGTTTTACATAAATCAAAAAACAATCCAAGCAATCAATGGAAACAGGTATGTACTGTTGAACAGTTATTCACCCCAGCCACTAGTTTCAGATAAATTACACAGTGAATCTGCCTATCTCTTATTGATTATAAAATGGATTCTACATGAAATATGTACCTACTTTTCAGTCTTATAAAAAGAAATGAAAGAAGGACCAGCTCCTGTGTTCCAGATATCATAAGAAAATATCTCATTGTAATAGCCAGATTTACCATGCATAATATATTTCAATTTTGGGTTAAAATAGCTGCTGTATAATTAAGAAAAAAAAAAAAAAGTGGTGGAATGGAAAGAGACAGAAGTGCAGAAGCCTTCATTTGGAAAAGATGTATGCTGTGAGTAAGTTTTGGCACAAATAATCCTTAGAAGTGAAAAATAAAGCTTCACCTACAAAAAAGCTCACAGTCCGATCTGATAGAAATGTTATCTTTGATTATAGACTCAACTGAAAAAAAATAAACCTGAGAAAATGCAATTGTTCCATAAATGTCTAGCTTGCTAACTCATTTGCTTGATCTAACTTAAACAAAAAAAAAAATCTTGACTACCTAATGAAATTTATCAACATAAAATATGAAAGTGACGAATTTGTAACACTTTTCATAAGTGTTCATAAACTCATTTATCATACTTATTCAAAAGAAGGGGCACAAAAGTTCCTCAGCTTTATTTGAAAGGTGTTTTCTTCAGCAACAAGAAAAATACAAATACTGTACTTGACACCTTTCGGTTTGTGTTGAAACACATGACATAAATTTAACTGCCCAAGTGTGGGGAAATCTTTCATCCAAATATGGATTTGAACATAAAGAGGTGAAGTAGGTCCTTTGCCTCAAAGAACGTCTTAAGCATGTGGAGTGGCATGAGGGAGAAAGAAATGCTTTAATGTGGACTGCTGAGAGGAAGACATAAAGGTCAACATTTGAAGAGGGAAGAGAACACATGGGGTGAAAAAGGTGAATATAAGCTCATTTTACTAATGCACATGAGCAGAGTAAGACCTAGAGAGAAGTCAGTCATCTCCAGATGGCATGGCACTTTACTGAAACTTCTGTGCTTTCCACAGTTCTTCCAAAGTGTGAGGAATAAAAAGTGCCACAGAAGTAAATTATAATTACTATGAACAGTAATCAAGCACAAATGTAGCTTTTGAGACAATTCTGTCAGTGTGAGAAGATATTTTTTGTAATTTATTTTAAGTGGCTCAAGAAAGACTACTTCTTCAGGTAAGGATAATGCCATTTGAATTTAAAATAGACAATTAGATTAAACAAAATATGAACTCCATTGAAAAAATAAAGTAAAAAAAGTGAAATTTTACTCTCATAGAAGACTGAAAACAGTCATAGGTTGCTCAGAAAACTAGTAATTTATACTCTGAAATATCTTAATGACTAATGAAAAGATTTCCATCTCATACCTCTGTTGGCAACAAGTTAATTTCCCATTCAAAACTATCTCATTTCCCCAAAATTTCTATATTATTGGCAGGAGTCATCCATCCCAGGTGATTGTTTATCTTTGAAAAGGAATAATCTGTTTTCACTAGGATTGAAGACATCTGATTATGGTTCACCAAATGAAATTTGCACCCAGGCAACCATCAAATTTTTGTCCAATATGTACATATATTCTTAAATTACATCTCAAAATGAGTGCAGCTTTTTGAATTTTTCAACAGAGAGATTAAAAGGAGAGATGAACATTAGCATTGGCTTTACTTGTTACTTTATGCAAACAGATTTGAGGAAAAAAATCTTCTGGTGCAAGATAAGCACTGAAAGATGAAGGCAAGTTTAGACACATGCAACATAGGCACAGAGATGGAGAAATGGCAGAAGAAAATCAAACAGCTGCAAAGTTATACAAATGAATGGATGGAGAAAGAGAATTAACAAACTGCCCCAATAAAGAGTGGAAACCATTCAAGCTTCTTGCTGAGTCTTATGTAAATCCTTCCAGCTTGACCAGGCTGACTAATTTAAGATAGTAATTTCCTGCTGCCATAGAAACTTGATTAAAGACAATGAAACACAAATATTAGCAATGCCTCGTGGCCCTCATCTCAGGGGAGGCTTCAAAAGAAGGCAGCTGGGAAAGCGTGGAGTAGATCAGTGTTAAGCAGTCTCACTTCATTCTGGAATTTGCCAAGAGTGTGTAGATGACTCCACTGCAGTGTTTCATAACCACAGTGTCTCTCCTTAATCTGGATGATTTAATTTCATGTCAAGTTTTACTTTCATAAAAGTTAAAAAGAAAAGCTATTTTCTAACTTAGGAGCTTCAAATGTATGCAGCTAAGAACATTCTTATCATGCATTGATGAGCATCTTGAATCTTAAATGCAAAATATGAAATTCAAATTCTGATTCCATCTGTTGCCTGGAATGGTTCTATTATCATCTGAAACTCTACCGCTTGAGCAGAAAAAGGAACATGATTTTTTAAATTGAAGAATTATCAAATCATTCACCAAAATGTTTCCTTTTTGATTGGAATCAAAACGAAAAAAAAAAATCACTTCTCTTTGAGGAAGTGTCTCCCTCTACATAACCCCATGGTGCTTTATGAATGTTAACATCTACAACAACAACTTCTTTTTTCAAGCTGCTAACTCTAATTACCTGATTTTTCAGATGATAAATCTAAAAACTAGACATTCCAAACCACAAGAATATCTATCGGTGTGTTTGTAGTGACTGGAATTTAAGAGAAGTAGCACCGGTGTAAATTTAAGAGAGAGAAGGGGAAGATCTGTCCCAGGGAAAGGAGAAAGCAGAACAGCTTTCTATTGAGAAACTTATTCTTCTAGGTCAATCCTATCAAGGCCTGGCAGAACTGGACTGGTTAGGTATGCATGCAAACTTCATGATATATATATATTAGGTAGGACTATTTACGTAAAAACATAAATATGTGCAAAGTACACACAGTCTAAATTTATCAAGCTTATAGGTTACAAAATATATTTAGAATATATAATATGTTGTTATACAATAAAATCTTATATAACCAAACAACAGTCTTGCAATTAAGGTTTGCAAAATAAACTTCAACGGTAAAAAAACCCTAAAATGTAAAATGAAGGTATTTATAATTTAAGACAGCTTTTAATCTATTCTTATGGTATGTAGAAGCAAGATACAGGCACTTCTGATATTTTTTTTTCCTAAGTCCAAACTTAACTTCATAGAAGGCTAACACTTATCCATCCTAGGTATAGTGGAGAATCCAAACCATTGCAAGCAAATTGACCTGAACAGAATATTTCTACAGACTCATCCCAGGCCCCCTCAGTCAGGACTATAATGGCAATAGCAGCACCAGAGAAAACATTTCCTGATCCATGCTGGCCTTGCAGTGTCACGAAATAATAAATCACCATCATTCGAACAGAAAATAACATGGCTTGCCCTACTGAACACACTTCACAGGTGAATGAACACACACACACACACACACACAGGAAAAAGGAGGAGGCAGGGGAAAACCTGCAGTCAAATTTAGAGGAAACTTCTCTAGCTACAAATTAGAAGAAGATAGAATACCATATAGCAGCTGTTCTAAAAATATCAGTTCAAGGCTTAATATGGCTTTCATAAGAAAAAAGTTTCTAGGTATGTCTACAACCCTTAGCATTGAAATAAGGCATGATTTTACTGTGGATGTAATGTTTGCTGAAAAATGGAAGTCAATGGGTCAGTTAGAGAGTTTGCTATTAATTAAATGTTCTTAAAGACCACCCCCCACAAATTCCAGGGACTCAAGAATGGAGAAAGAATATCTCCAGATGCTCATGTAACTCTTATTTACATTAAATGATATGATGTATGGTTGTAAGTAGCTTAGACCCTAGAGTGTATATAACATAACATGCTAGTCTTATTAGATGCAGTAACATGTACCTTTAAAAGCCCAGATGCCTAAGGGGAAAAATTGACCAAACATGTGATATCATTTTGACGATACATCAGTGCTAGCAGTTAGTTACATTGTAGTTGATTTGCAAAATAAACCTTTTGATAAGCATCTTAGAACAGGTTTAGATAACATTATACAGCACACTTCTACTCTGTTAATTCTATTATCTACTACAATAGATAAAATTTAGAAATTATGGCATTACCTTTATTAAGGAATTAAGAAAAATGGCTTTCAAAATATCTATCTTATAAAAACACTTGGCAAAAAATAAACAAAAAATCCCCCATCTTATTTTTCTGACTAATTTTAGAAGAAAACATCTTCAGAATCTCCTTGATATGATTAAATTTACTGAATAGTAATTTCTGTGGATCTCTGCAATACCAAATTAATACCAAAAATGCTGCAGTGGATTATTATCCTTTGACAAATTATTTCTGATATATGGTGTGATTGCCAATGAGAACAGTTTCTTTTTTTGTTGGTTCTGATTTTGTTTTGAAGTCTTTCTTCAGAGTAATAAACAGTGAAGTGAAAGTAAATATGCTGAATTTTAGCATATGTATCAAGAAACACACCTAACAGAAATGTTTGTTAGGACAGGCATTAATTATCTTACTGAAGTACAGAAGGACAGGAACCTCAGTCATATGAAATCAGATATGAAATCAGATGTATAGAATAGCCTTCATTTTGGTGAAAGCAACAAGCTCTGCCAATATATCTTTGCTATCACTTCACACAATCAAATTGTTGCAAATAAAATAAGGGTAAAAATGGTATTGAAGGAAAAAACACACTAAAAAAAGTTTGTTTTTCTTTTTCTTACCTTATTTAATTATCTTTAGGTATATATGAAGCAGCAATAACCTTGTTAGGTGAGCACTGACTTTTACAGATATTTCTCTTCTTTTTTCTTTTTTTTGAACATTTTTACTGATGGGCTGTTTCTATTTAGCTAAATATTTGCTGAAAATTTTGTTTAGGAATCTGATTGCATAATTCTCGAGTAAATTTTGATTCACTGAATTTTCCCTAATAGTCTTCAGGAGAAGTCGCATGGCTTACCTGGGTTATGAATATTAAAAGGATAGCTTTGCAATAAAATGTACAATGTGAAATGTAATATAAAGAATTATTTTAGATAAATCTTTATGCTTAAAGATTTTCAGGCATAAGAGTGATCAGGTACTTAATTTTTTTACAGAAAAAGAAAAGAATACAGATTAATAATTGCTTCAGAATATAAATGAATATAAAATATTTTTTTTTATGTTGACACTTCATGTAGTTCTGCTCTAAATATACAGGATTGTTTCATAACAGTTTAGAGACTACATAATAAAATGTTAGAAGGGTTGTATATAAATTTTGGGAAAATAAATATTTGGAGAAATAAACAGCCAACATGCTTGGCTTGGTTGTAAAAGGATGAAACTGTCTTTGAACACTCAAGCCTGAAGGAACTTGTTTTTAAGATGTCCCGTTATATAGTGGAAACTGGCCAATACTTATAAATATTACAGTACTTCTAAAAAATCAAATGATTTTGGAGTTGTCATTTTAAAATATTGAGTTTAAAATTAATTGCTGGCATCCCCTATCTTGTGTTCCAACTTAAATATATGTTGTACCAATGCTTACAGAAATCAATAGGGTCTTTTTCAATACAAGTAACACACTTTTTCTCTATGTTTTGCCCTAAAGGCTTTAACCTGGAAATAATAACCAGGTTAGCAGTCTGAGCCAGGGACAAAGTATCTGCTAAGTGGGTGCAATCAAGTCTTTGTCATGATTGCCCTAAATGATTGTTACAAGAGATGAGGATCACAGATGTAAAAGACTTTACATATTCACAATCTGTACTGAAGAATAGGTTGTATGGAAACAATTAAATCTGCTCAGTGTTATCTGCTGAGCTTCCAAAACCAAAGTAAGGCTTTTGCTAAGAATTTGGGTAGATTAAAACTGGTTTAGCAGTTATTCCAATGAAGTGTAGTTGATTAAAACCAGGAAACTAAAGTGAAAAAATTATGAGGCAATTAAATAGGGCAGTTGCTAAAAAAAATGGGTGGATCATATGCAAAGTTGGGGAAGTTATCCAATGCTTTAAGCACAGCTTCATGAACACAATTTTCTCTTTCAGGCTGAATTTTCTTACATCAGTGGAGAGTTGTTACATGAGCATCTGAAACTGATCTTTCTCTACTCACAAATCCCAGAAGTCAGTGTTTGGGGGAAACAGTAGTAAGTTGGAACTTACATAACATGTTCAAGTAGCGTTTTGGCCAAAGCTATTCTGGAATTAAGAAAGATCAACTGAGCAAATTTGTGTTCAGCCTAGGCCTGGTACCCAGTCCTGGAGTTTTAAAGTTGAGGGGTTCATATTAGAAATAGCATGCTGGGTTGAACATATTGTGCCACACCACTGTGTCTGACTAAACAGGACTTAAAAAACTGCAATGAGTGTAATGGACTAAAGGAGGCCTAGAACAAAGGAGCTGCAAATTTCCATTTAGACTCATTGATGCAGTTGTATTTCAGGCCAAGGAAAACGTAAGCACAGGACTGAGTGTGTTTGTGAATTGAGTGAATTTGACATATAGCAGGAATCATGTCTGGCAAATGGAAATCTTGTTTGCTAAAGTCATTATCACCTCTTATTCTCGCATCTAAGCTTTCTCCCATTCTTTGTCTTAGATCTGGAACACATGCTTTTACCCAACATGTTCTTTTCTCTTTCAAATCTCTCTTATTAGATGTAATTAAATAGATTGTACATATTTTAGGGATAAAAAAACAATGTAAAATTAAAATCCCAGGCATGAAAATCAGGTAGTAACATGAAAATCAGGTAGCAACTTTCTGCACTGAGACTTCCAATAAGTCTTTTTAATACCCACAGTACTAACAATGTAGCCTTCATAACAGATTTTGAGACCAAAAGCAACAATGATTTGAAAACAAAAAAAAAAAAATGCAAACACACATTTTCTCCAGGTGCCTCTGTACTTCAGGGTAGCTGTATTTTATATGGATTAAAGTAATTCTTTATTTTCTAACCTGGATAATTTTAAGAGACAGTTTCTGAGGCCACTTTTTGTACTGTCTTTCAACAAAAAGCCTACTTTTATTACAGAAGTTTAATTAAAAAAATAAATTGCTAATACTGCAGAAAATATTGCTGAAGAATTTAACCACATTCAGGCAGCTTGCCTGAAAGGAAACCCCCTTCTGCAGGTTTGATTCTTGTCACACCAGCAGATACCTGTGAATTGCTCTTCTAGCTCCATACCTCAGTACAAGTGGGAATCAGCCAGAGCACTACACACTCAGCTTCCTTCATCATGTGGTGTGATTTTTTAAAACTTGTTGAAATCTCTTATTGGGAGAAAGATTTTCAGAAAACGTCCACTAAAGTCCCACCTTGTAGATTGCCAAATGGCAAGTACCTGACTGGGAGTAGTAATATCTTGCTTCATAACAGGCCATTTGTTTCTAAGAGCCATTTCTGTTATAGAATTAAGCTAACAGGCAATTCATTTTCCTGAAAAAAGGTCTAATCAGCTTTCATATTGAAGGATATGCAAATAGACTTCTTCACAAATCTTGGCTGCAAATAACTTCTGCCTTATTAGTTACAATAATGTGATTTTATCTTTTGTCTGAAGCACTGTTTTTTAGAAGATTAATATCCTCTATTTTAGAAGAATAAAAATGTCCCTCATGAATTATGTTGTTTGGATAAAAAGCAGGGGAAAATCCATGACCAAATCTAAAGCAAGTAGTAACCTAAAATTGAACTAAAATTAAAACAGAAACCTAAATGTTCAGGAGTTTTTAGGAACATTGCTAATAGAATAATGCACTGTAAAATATTACTCAGTGTTGCTTACTTCCTTTCTACAATTAAATAATTATTACATAGTGGAGCTTCTGTTCTCTGATATTCCCTCTGCAAATGGCCTTTGAGCCCTAAGAGAAAGAAAAAAATATAAATAATTTAATTCCTTGTCTTGATTTGCCAACTGGTGTTATCAATGACGAGAAGCTGAACAAACACTTTTCAGTCAAATGAATAAACTAGGACCACTGTACCTGCACTTTTTTTGAAAAATTCTTATGATGTCTCTCTCAGGCCTTTATTTTGTTCTGTTAAGGGTGTAAGTTGATGAATCTTAAATGGAAACCTGGATTTATTATAAGTAGAAGAAAATACTGGCATTTAGATCCTTGAAGATAAAAAGATTTCAAATATCAACTGAAATCAATGAGGCTAAAGAGCTAAATATTCCTTGTCTGGAGTCTAGATTTCCACATGACTTTGTTACCTAACTTACTATTAAATATTTAAACAGATTTATATATACCAATATCGTTATAATGAAAATAAACATGTTTTTACTAAAATACCAAAATTTGTTTTCATAGAAGAAAAAAGAAGGATTTGGAATGGTCTTTTATGTATACTGAAGCAATATTAGAAGTTGAGCAGTGTGACAGGTACAATTTAATGTGTAAATATCAACATAGTGTTTTGTTCAAGAAGGTAAAATCTACATGATAAGACAAGCTGTCACTGAGAAAAAGAGTGATAGCAGCTTTCTCTTCTTCAAAGCCTTTAAATGGAAACAAATCACCATTTCTCACAGCATTTCAGCTAAACCTCATGAAATTCATTGTCAGTTTTTATATCCAAATTGTATTGACTTGTTCATAGTTTTAATTTGCTCAAGAACTGTCTCTGATTATGGGATTTATTTAATTTTCAATGAATAAAAGGCTTATGGCCAAAGATGCTGGCTAATCTGTTGCCCCCTGTCTTCCCTCAGAGCTACCTGGCTGGAGGGTGAGTCATCCCAACAGTTGTCAATTCCCAACAACTAAAAAGACTGGATTACAGACTGAGTGGAAAGATCAATTGGTTCATCCAGCCTGAACAATGCTGCTAGATCCAAAACAGGAGAGGCAACTGTATCAGAAAAGCAAAAGAGTGTAAAATATAAGAATACAGATGTGGCTTTGGACAACAGGTTCAGATTTCTGGCTAGGAAGGTAGGAAGAATCTGATCAAAATGAGGAAAAAAAAGCATTAGGGGAACAAAATAAAACTTAAAAGGCTAATCAGCACATTCAAGACAAAATATTCACCTCTTGCTGATTCTAGAGAACAAACTTTTTACCTAAAATTTTTTTCCTTTTTTTTCTCCTCCTATTTCCACATAACAAGGACATCAATAAAACAATTTTTACAGCAAACATTTTGACCAAAACCAGTTTCATTCCTATTAATACCACATCAAGTTGTCAGAACCACTTTTTCAATAGCATGAGTGGCAAAGCTCAAAACAGCCCTTTATCCTACTAACTTTCCTTTATGCAATCAGATGATATTTTGTTAGGAACTCAATTTAGTCTATGACTATGCCATCATGTTTAAATCACTCCGAAATACATCATTCTTTTTTTTTATATGATTTGAAGAGTTTCAAATCATTTCCTTGGAGCTCATTATGATGGTGTGAGAAGTAGAGGAGGTCTTGACACTGTGTAAACGCTGCTCAGCAATAAGGAAATATCTCTGCATTATTAACGCTGTTTTCAGCACAAATCCAAAACATAGCTCCAGCTACTATGAAGAAAATTAACTCCATTGTAGGCAAAACCAGCACACAACTGAAAGTGTGGAAAGAAAATCACATATCTACTCTAACCACCAGTGCTTACAGTGGCTTTTTAGTTGCTAAAGGGAATTTTTTTTTTTTTTTCAACTGTAGAAAGACACTTAGCAGCAGAAGCACTTAAGGCTTAGTGAGTGCCACAGAATATATTTTCTATGCCTGATTATGGCATGTTTTAGAAGTTGCTGTAATGGGTAATGAGGTTACTTTGGGCACTGCTGCCAATTTATATCTCAGAGTGCATCTACCACAGCACAGTTAAAACTGGGTGAAGGGAAACAGAGCAGAGGCTGTGTCAGTAATGCATTGCATGCTCACTTCTGTGGCATACTACAGGCATATTAAGGAGAGTATTTAGTCTTTTGGAGCAATAGTAAGAAGATTGGACATTTTAAAAGTAACAAATTCTGCTTGGCATAAAATATGGAATGAACTATATCATGATGCATATAATTATGTATTCTGTTTTACTGATTTGAAGAAAAAAATAAACTCATTAAACTCTGATCTTTAACAGTTTTCTGATGTTGCAGAAAGAGAGGATCATAGAAGGGTATTCTTATAATTTTGTTGTTAAAATTTTCAGCGGATGTAATTGACTAGGGGATTTGAGTCCAGCTCACGGGTTAAAGATCTAGAGGAAAATACCACTGCTTATTATCAGATTTAGATTAGGTTGTAAACAGCATTGCATATTGGAAAATATATAAAAGCAGAGATAGAGTTACGGTTTAAGCTGGGCCTGACATTTCTAAAGCTCTTTCGAGATTTCAGCATAAGACAATTTAGGAATATAGTCTCCTCTCAATTAATCTCCCTCTCTAGAGTCTCTCTAGTCTTGGACATTCTATTCTTTTTTTTTTTTTAAGTCAAAAGCACTTTTGACACAGATTGTGCATTCCTGAGCACCACTATTTCCCAGACTGTTCCCTAGGAAACCAGACCCAAATGAGGCTAATAATCACCAAATTCAGAAAGAGTAATGGAAGTGCTTGCATTCAGTTATGTCACAGGTTTTAAGCCAACTACCACATTGCACTGCTCTGCAGCCCTGTGTTAAACCAAGTGTCCTGCCCTCCTCTGTAGTCTCAGCACAGAAGAGAAGACCTTATGGAAGACTGGGGACAAAGGGCAGTAGAGGGAAGCAGCTACCTCAGAACTTCCTCCTGGTCCCTCAGCTGTACAGATGTATCTTGTCCTTCTTTACCGCCTGCTCTTGCCTGCTTAGGCTTACCCCCAGGAGTCCCCAGGTGGAGAGTCAGTGTCTGAGGTATGTAGAAGTACTAACGGCTGCTCCATGGCTCCATGTATCCTGGTCTCAAACTGATTGTCACACAATCAGCATAAGCCTGTCTGTAGGGTATACCCCTGCGCAACAACACTATAGTAAATTCTCACAAATTTATCCACTGCGTAATCTCTTTGAAGAAACATGGTCAGAATATTTACAGCCAGAGCTGAAAAACTAGTCAGTAAGTACCCTGTTAATTTTCTACCACATTTTATAAATTTTTTTCTATTTATTTATTGTTTGCTTTGTTTTATTTTTAGAAGTGGAAAAAAGCAAGTTCATGAAATCCAAGGTGAGAGGTAATTTCATCTAAACTCAGTCATGGCTTTTCCAGAGAACTGAAACACAGCTAGTACTGCCTTATATATATCATACTACAAGCTACCTTTTAATTGCTCCTGGTTAGATTGATTGTGGCTGCATGAAGTAATCATACTCATTCGTTACATATTTAGAGTCACAAAATCACATGCATTTTTCAAATTACTCTGAAAATGCATTTTATATATAATAAATTATTATTAATTAACTATGTCTGAATTTTAAACAACAATGGAGAAAGAATATAGAGATCAGAAATACTTGCAATATGGACAGAGAATTTCTGTCCATGAAAAATTACTGATTCATTCATATTCAACTTGTCCATTAATCTAGTTTGACAATGAGATCTCTCAATGGCATTCAGCATAGCACCCCTCACTTTGCAGTGGAATTAAGTATTCACTCAACACTAAATTGCTTGGCTATTATTCGACCGTGTTCACTCTTAATTCTTTTAAAATCCATTAGCTTTCGTGCATCTTATCTGATTGACAATGTTGTTGTACAGAAAGAACAGTTACCATTAAGTCAGCTGGAAAACAAAACAAACCAAAAAAGTTACCTGTGAAAACCTGAGAGTTTATATGTATTGATCAGGAAATGTCTGCTGCAAATGCTAAGTGCAAAACCACATAAAAATGTAGGAACATAAATACATTTCCTGGGCTTAAATAATGAACATTTATATCAGGGTGCTCTGGGTCCCTCAGAATTACTTTTTTTTGTTTTCAGAGAGAATTGAAGGGAAAGGTTCATGTCTGATATAATTGATTGTGTATTAACATTAGCTGAAAATGACATGGACATGAGGGGATAACGATAATGTGTATGATGTATTATAGTTGCATATGCTGCATAATGTACACCAACTAAACAATTATTACTGGCTGTACTAGCTCTCTACATTGAAGCTGATCACATGCTTGGTGTACTGGAATTTATTCATTTCACACCCAAACAGACTAATCTATTCCATATATTTTAAACAAAATCATAGTAGAGAAGAAACTTCTGAATCACCCCTGCAATATTAGTCTTTTTGTTTTGGGAAACAGGCAGAGAATTTTCTCAATCTTAAAGTCAGTAGAAATGTGTTTTCACTTTACAAATATAAGTAACTATTTCTTCTCAGAAGCCTTTTATATTCAATAGAATTTTAAAGATGCTACAACGAACCCCCTCTAAATCTTTAAGTTTACTTTAAGCATATGCATTTAAGTTATTTGGATTTTGAATAGATCTGGCTCCAAAATAAAACTCCACTGCTATAAAGGATCACCTCATGCAAAATCAAACCCAGACCAGGCTCTTTGGCTTACCAGAAACTCTGAAACAAATTCAACCAAAGATATACTCTGAATTTTGAAACCTTTGGGGAAGTTCATGTTTGAATTATGCCTCCATTATCTTGGTCAGATCTTAAATTTTAAAGGGCTATCCTAAGAAAAATTATCAGAACCATATATTTTAAGAAAAACTATATAAATCATTGTATCTATGACATGATGCGACAAAATCTGTTACATTTTCCATGTTGTAGAACCTATGCTCTTGGTCTACTATTGCTGTGATAAACCTAATGGCTGCCATATTGCAACCTTCTTTCTTGATGATAATTGATGGAAATTCAGAATCTCCTATAGTATAAAGTGTCTGAAATTGTTTTGTAGCTTTTGATCCAAAATTCTCTTTTAGCAATAATAGTATAGAATTTTTTATAGTATCTTCTATGAAAATATGGAGAGCCCCTAAAAAAAAAAAGTTGTACTGCATAGCAAGAAACTGCTAGGCAGGATAGAGATCTGGGCAATGGGGTTGAAGTCCTGATTGTGGGATCATGGTGTCGACTGAAAAGGTGGAGGAGTAATGACTTGTTGTCCTGGTATAGGTTTACATTATAGGAGAGTAAGACACAAGAGAATGTGTAAAAAATTGTGAAATTTATATACAAAGCAGTGCACATCATCAGCATGCTTTTTGGGTCCTAGACTTGATAGAGGCAATGTGCACATACAATGCCCAGATAATTTCACTGCTTTTGCTGTTAGCGGGAGAACAGTTGTCCCTACTGTTCCTGACAGTGCATTGCTGCTGCCACTGCTGTGTACCAAACTAGGAAGTGTACAAACAGTATTGAGGTTGTATTCATCAGTTAAATTTAGAAGTATTCACATGTATCTGCCCTCTTATGATAGGTAAAAGGAAATTTCCCTGTTGGGCATGGCTAATGCTACACATGTTAATGTTACACATTAAAGTAGAAAGATGGCAATACCTAATGTGTGAAAAAAATAAATTGGACTAAAAATGTTATGGAAGGATTGTCGCGGCCAGGTGCAGGGGAAAACACACCGATACGATGTTCCAAAGCCTCCGTTTATTCAGTGTAACATAACTCCATTTATACAGTGCAATAGTGCTGTACACGCGATCACGCATTCTCTGATTGGGTGCTCCGCTTTGTCCACGAG
>JAOEHX010027215.1:0-13900 GCA_025448015.1 Bolborhynchus lineola | reverse complement strand
CACCTCACAAGCATGTCAAGGTCCCTCTGGATGGCATTCCTTCCCTCCAGCATATCAACTGAACCACAGAGCTTGGTGTCATTGGCAAAGTTGCTGAGGGCGCACTCAATCCCACTGTCCATGTCACCAACAGAGATGTTGAACAAAACTGGTCCCAACAGCTATCCCTGAGGGACAGCACTCGTTACTGGCCTCCAGCTGGACATCAAGCCATTGACCACAACTCTTTGTGTGCGGCCATCCAACCTGTTCTTTATCCACTGAGTGGTCCACCTATCAAATTGATGTCTCTCCAATTCTGAGACAAGGATGTCATGTGAGACACTGTGAAAGGCTTTTCACAAATGGCTTATATAGCACCTGACAAGAACTTTTTACCAGTACAGCTCAGAGAGATTGCTAGCCATTTCTTTAATGGAGTAGAACTGCTAAGTGGAGTTGACTTTGTCTTCTTATTTTCTTTCCTAGGTTAACTTTCATGCATGCTATGAGACTTTTTTAGAATCACTTTCTTTGGAAACCTTTTAAATTCAGATAAGGCCTTAGAGATGCATCAAAACTGAAAACTGTGAAAAGTACAGCTTGTCATGAAATCAGATAAATTCATAACTGCACAATTTATACAATATCTGATATAGTCAAAACTCTGTACAGATATTAACTCATTAAATGGGACTGTGGTTACAAGCTGCCACAGCTTTGATTTGTAGAACTTGAAGCCATACTCAGTTTAATTTGAAATAGACTAGAATTTCAACTTTGTTGCTTTGTGGAAAAGTTTTCTGCGTGTGTGTATGAAGGATGCAAACAACAGATGATTGTGTGTGAGAAATATGACCAAATGGTAGTAGATATGAAAGCAAAAACTCTAAAAATAAAATCCATAGCCGTTTATCTTCATATCCACATATAATTGTTGGAGAGTCACAATATAAAAAGGACAGATGTCTCTGTCCACTTTCTTTGAATAGACCAGAGGAAGAAGTTAAAACATCATGTTCCTGAAACATCCAGAGATGGTTCTGGGGTGGAAGTTGATCCTGTATTTTGATTTTAAGTTCAAGTCATTGAGAATTCTAAAAATTATAAAGTCCAAGAGTTGATCCCAGCACGTTTTTAAACAGCATGAGTGGGAGAAAATCTCATATGAGTTATTGTGTGTGTTCACAGTACGGATGCCTCTATATGAACTAGTTTCCCCAGATTCAGTGATAGTCCGTGAAATAAAACAATGGCTACTCTGGATTCTTGCACAGTTTCATCTGGCCTTTTAGAAACATATGTGTCTTTTCCTCTGGTGTTGGTTGTCATTAATACCACTTCTGCTTCCCAGAATTTTGAAGGTTATTCCCTACTTCCAGTGAGACCCTAACATGAGGTACACTGAAAAAAAACCCAACCTATCTTTCACTAATTTTTGTGACTGTTGTGTAGAAATCCCTATAAGTCTTCTTTTCCATACTGTTTATAAACCTGACTTGACTGCCAACACAGAACAGCAGCTTCTCCACTGCTGAAAAGTAATCTGGTGTTTGAGAAGACTAAGAAAAGCATCACGCAGTTCCTTCTAGTGCCAGTGCTACCACTGAACCGAGTGAGTGGGATACTGTTGGATGGCCCCTCTTAGCCACATACTGCTCTTACCTACCCTGGTAACTGTCATGTAGAGATATGGAGTCTGTCGTGATGGACGCTCTATGATGTTAAGGTCTGTTGAGTGACCTGGGGCAAGTCATGTCCAGTTGTTTTGTACAAGAGAGCAAAGAATGTCCTAGTGTTGACTACTGCATTGCAAGTTATGGGGAAGGTGGCCAAGAGGAAGCGAGAGACATGGCTGAAAAATGGGGGTGTTTGTGTTGAGGGCTGAAGGGCATGGAGAAGGGAACAAAACTCAACGTTAGTCAAGCTGAAAGGCTGATGTGCTTCAAATACGAAATTAACAGTGAATAAAAACAGGACTTCTAATCATAAACCTGTTGTCTTTCTCCAGCTTTCTTCACAGCTACTGGCCTGTCTTGTGCACTGTGAAAAACCCAATGAAAAGATGTCTGCTGTTTTCTTGAACCTTGCTATTTCTATTACTGTTATTATTTTTAACTTAGTGACCACATAAAACTTTCCTTGAAATAGTAGTCATCATGTATGGAGCATCTTGTGAAGCACAAAAAATTTCATTTAGAGTTAAATACATTTTAACTTAATTTTTCAACATTTGATTCTTCCTCCTGTTTCTTCTCTTTAAGTGTGTAGGCCCTCTCTGTGTGGACACATGGTTCCTGTGACAGCTTGAGGCATTAATCATGCAGTCATCTTGTGAATAATTTTTAATATCTGACAGGCTGTCAGTTGTTCAGAAACTGATCTGAGAGAATTTCTAAATAAACGTCTAATAAAATAAATGGCAAACATTGACCCTTAAGGACATTGACAAAAAATTTTGACCCTTAAATGGCAGAAAGACATGGCATTCTGTCTTTGTCCTATCAGGATTTTTTTTTCTCTTGACCTTTAACTTTCCAGTCTTTTAACTTCAGTTGAGAAATCTCAGGAATATTTGATTTTTAAAGAGATTGAATGTTCATGTGGAGAGTAGCCTCTAACAACACCTGTCTTCAGCATGTTAGGGAACCTGAAAAGCATTACAAAATGGAACAGTCCTAAGACGACTATTATCACACTGTCTCACCGTATTTAGTTTAAGAAGCAAAGCGTCTATTGGCAAAGACAAGCACTGTTCCCTACTAGTGTCACATGGTTTTGGAAACAAAGCTTTCTTATCAAACTGCATATGATCATTTCACAACTGGAGAGCAGCTTCTTTTGTATGTCAGTTTTGGTTAGTATGGATGCAGCCATAAAATATGGAATTTCTATTGTCCATGATGAAAAACAGATGCGACGGTGTTTTTGAAAGAACCAGGAAAAACAAAGCCTTTGAATCTGTTAAAGGTATACTGCCAAAAGACTCTTTTTCTGTGGGCCTGCATCCTGAAAAACATTGTGATCCCTGGGGATTATGCCATGAGAAACAAGAAAATTATAAAAACCAGTTACTGACATTGTTCCTATTGAAAAGAACACATTAAAGAAAATAAATATGCCTGATACAAATAAAATAACATTTTTTTCTTCTCCTGCTCAGCTCTGTCAGGGAGGAGAGGATCCATCTACATGCTATCTTGTCTGAAAACAGCTTTCATTTGTTTTTGCCTGCTTGGAGGATAAACTCCTTTAGCTGCCTTAGTTTCTGGATTTGATTTCAGCAGCTGATAAGAAGTCCCCTACTCTTCTGTTTTAAAGACACTCAGCACTGCCCATAAGCAATCTGATTCCTCTGAAGTTTTGCCTTCTTGTGGGCACCTCTTATCTCAGCATCAGCGAGGGGAAAAGAGTTATCTGCATTATTTTCATACAGATGACTTTAACTGAAACTTCTGGCTATGGGGCAAAACAGCTCAGATAGTGTGAGATACATCCATTTAACTGGGCTTGTTTTGCTTTGAAGGAATAGCAGCTTTGTGATCATTTTAATCCTCAGAATTAGCTGTTCCTGTCTGCAAGACAATGTGGCAGTGGGGAATGCAAAGTCAAGTTCCTCTTGCCACAATAAAATGCTCATGATCACTGCTGTGGAGTGTTGTGGTTTAAGCCCAGGCTGAAACCCAAGCAGGAAGAAGGATTGTTCCCTCATATTTACAGCAGACATGCAAAAGATGGTAGAGAAATGTCATTTATACTTTTTGATTATCTTCACATTCCTGATGATGATCCAGGGTGTTACTTTGGGTGTATCGCATGCAGACTGTTTTGAAGCTCACTCCTGGCGTCACAAATCTGCAGCCTCCAGGCCTCCTGACGTCCTTTCACCTTGCCTAGAATGCCCCAAATGGTGCTGAAGGGAATGGATGGTGTTACTTTATGACTGGCGTTGTTAGGGTGGTAAAAGTGAGAAAAAGAAGTCTCAGATACAGGATTAGAATCTCCTTTATGTACCCAACCCATAAATACTCCAGTTCAGTCAAGAGTAGTAAAACTAGTGTGTTTTCATGGTAATCTAGTCCATATTTCTCTTGTCCGTAGGGTGAAATGCACAGTAAAGTGAATTTGCTGTTCTTTTATGTCGTTTTTGGGTGACAGTCACACTTGAAAAATTGCCATGTAGATGGTTGTTTCAATAACATGATGCATTTTGAGTATCTGGCCTCAATAATGCGATTTCATAACGTGGAATGCTGATACTCAGATTTTCAGAGACAACCCTCCATGCATATGCCCATTTTGAAGGAAGAGCATGAAAATAATGTAAGTAAGTCTTTTCCTATCTAACATATCTATTCCAACATTTTATTTGTTGTTGCTGTGCTCTTTCATTAGGTTTTTAATTGCTGGCTGTTGATCTCTGGTCCATTCATAGTTGAAATTGAAATAAAAAATGAAAACATGAAAAAAAGAAAACAAGAAAAGAGTGACTGGGGGAGAAGAAATGATGTGTTTATATTGGTCTTACTTAACATGCTGAAAGTTTGTGCTGGTGCAGGTTTTCCACAAAATTTGACCTAGCGGTGGGGAGCTGAGATGGCTCAATGGCCTAAAAATATTTACAAGTCTTCCCTCACATTTCAGGCTTCCTTACAATATTATTAAATATTAAAACATCAAAGCTAGAATACAGCAAAAAAAGACAGCTTTTCCTCTCCCCACTACTTGTCAGACCTGTCTGTAATCTCTCCTAAACTACACCGACCTCTTCAGTTGGCTTGCTGCAGCCACTCTGAGTTTGCAGAATAAAACAAAACATATTCCAGCTTCAACACAGGTTAGATTTTAAATATGCATGTATGAATGTGTACGTGCCTTTCTGGGGTACAGCAGTAGAACACAACCTCAAGTGTTTGTTTGCCAGTGATGTCTGTGTGCTGAGAACTTAAAGTTCCCACAGCATTCATTAAAATACATGCTTTGGGCTGAATGCATTATTAACAGTTTGGTATTGCTTGTGGCTTGGAGTGGAGCTGTTCCCTGCCATACGGTGTGTCAGTGGGGATCACGCTAATGATCTGGAATAGCAGGGTGAGCTGGGCACCTGGAGGGTCCTCTCAACTTTCACACAAGGCTTTGGGGAAGACTTGCTTAAAATGAAAACACTGCTGCAGCAAGACTTCTTGAATTTTGACAGAAACATCTATGTTTCAGAAATCTGTTTTATTGATATTTACTTTTTAACACACAATATTGTGATTTGTGTATGCAATGTGTACTTTTCTTAGTGCAACAATTACCAAAGAGGTCCTTACCTTAACATGCTACATTTTGTCAATATTTTAACTTAGATGGAAAATGTTTTATAGTCTTCATTTACATAAGTTTTATATGAACTGGATTTCTTTACTTCCAGTGATGTAGGGTGGGTAATGGGTAAAGCAAGTGTGGATATCAGTGCAGTGGTTACTTGTCATTCATGGCTCCTATGAGGACACCCAAAGATCAAAGCTAATACTTTATATGTATTCAGATGTGTAGAATTCTGGGGAAGGTTACTTCATATATTAGAAGTGGAGATGGGGAGAGAGAAGCAGTGACAGGGAAAAGTGGCAATTTTTTCTTTACTTTTTTCCCCAGTAAAAACTGATACTCTCCAAACAGCAAATTAAAATTCAGAAGGATTCAACTTTAAACTTCTGTCTTCTACCTTTTGGTGGGTTTGTCTTGTTTTGTTTTCCCATACATATGAACAGGAACTTTCATTTCATTTCATTATTTCTTGGTTCCTGAAACAAAATTTCAAATGCATGCACCCACTCAAACTAATGAACACATGTGCACAAAAATAGGACATTTCTGGTGTTTATTTTTACTTTTTTATACCGCAATCAGTTTTTAAAAAATACTCTTGATTCTTAGCAGCAAATAGTTAGCAATTTCTGGCTAGTTCTTTGCAACTAAAAAACTCGTAAACTTCATCCATTAGAAACTGGAGTGAATCGTGTGTGAGGCAAAATTTTCCTGCTCCAGCCTTTCAAGCAAGCCAGAAATACTCAACTCCAGATTTTTCTGTCCTGTTCTCTCCATAATGTGAAAAACTAAGTGGGGAAATAATGAAACAAATGCCAATTTCCCAAAGCTGTGTCATCCTGGTTTGAGTATGAAGCCAAAGTTTGTACTAGTACTAGCTTCTGAGGTAAATGCAAATCCAAATAGCTTTAATGAGCTCAGTTCGCAATCTGGCCTTCAGTTATTATTTAATCTGGAGAAGCCAGCTTGTCTTTACTAATTACACATTACAAATACCTTGCCATGCTTTGTTCATTAAAGTGAAATAGAAGTTCAATACAAATGCATTAATGATGTTTAGATCTGCACAAAAGCTTGTCCTGCAAATGCTTCAAGGTTTGTCCATGCAATCATGTTTCTTGAGCTCGATTTCTGTCAAGAATAATTGACAGATTATCCAAGATAGCAAAACAGAGGCACATTCTGAATCTATCCTTCTCTATCATAGAATCATAGAATGGTTAGGGTTGGAAATGACCGTAAGATCATCTATCAGACCAGGAGTGATTTGACAGGGGCTGGAGGCATCAGAAAATGGTTTCCCTTTGTCATTCTCTGCTGATGCTTTGCCACATCAGACCTGCAGAGCAGCAGGCTTGTAAACAAATATGTTTACGTTGCCACCTTGAAAAAGAAAATGCTATTTGCTTCAATTTAGATGCCATTAAATCTTCAGCTGGAGACTGCTGTGTGACATTCTTGATTTTGCATACATAAAATACTGTAAGTCAATGGCAATGTCTGCTCTCCATATCATTCCTGAACAAAATAGCTCTTTTAGCCATGCGGGTGTTGATGACAGATGTTTCAGATCAATCACTGGAAAGAGATAACAGGAGTGTCTTGGATCATTACAGGACATGAATGCTTAAAAGTAATTATAGGTGGTAACAACTGGTATGACAACTGAGTCCCTCCAGCCTGTGTCTCACTGTAGAAAACAACTGTGTGATATTTCCCTGCAGGAATATGCTGCTGACTGCCAGATCCTGCTGCTTTGTGATGTGAAGTAACATCGTGCATGTTAAAGAGGAGAAATGCTCTTAGTACAAGTTTCTTATTAGCATAGCAGATCTAATTGGAATCTAAGGAAGCTGGTAAAGGAATTGGATGTAATTTTCTCCTTTTTGCACAATTAAAAAAAGAAATATTATTCTTTTTGTGTGCTATGCTATTGAACTGTCATATTCAGCACATCAGACACCCGTGGTGTATTTCATATAATCTCTCTTATTATTTGCAGAGCTAAATTCTTGTTGGCTTCAGCTGGAGCTCAATATAAACAGATAAAATAATGTGGAAAGACTTTAGGATTTGGCCTTTTCATTGGAAAATATAGAAATATAATACTGAACCAAAATGGTTTTTTAGATTTTAAACTCAGAAATTGTTCTTTTTTTCATTTTGATCACACAAATTTGACTGAAATACTGTAGTGTCTACTTTGTGCACCTCTCTACAAACCATTTATAAATTCTGGTTTGAAAATGGAGACATCCTGGTGTGCCTCAGTGTAGGTAAAGCTATTGCTGGAGTTTTCTGCTCTGCATCCTTCTCTCATAAGCAGCAATTTCAAGTAGAGCACTTTAAGGTAATGAGTTTGCTAGAAAAAGTCCATTGCTCCAGCACCTCTGTAATGGTATTAAATTACAGCAAAGATGCTCAAATGCAGAAGTTAGAAACCAAGAACTGATGTTAATTTTTAAAATCACAGAGGCTAGCATGGGACATGGAAGTTACAGAGATATGCAGGAAGTTTGGTTACTAAAGAGAAACATGGTAGTGCAGTGGAAATATATGCCAGTTGTGAAACATATCATCAAGGGATAGCACCTATCGCAGTCTCCAGCCAGGAGTTTTAGCAGAGTCCAGGATCAGTCTATTGAGTGTTAGGTTCACTTGAACTGTGGGTGCACATGCGTGCACGCAACTTGGAACCAAAACTGCAGCTCAACTGAGTAGATCAAGATACCAACCTTTTTTTCAACAAGGACATTGCTAGATTTATTTATATTAATTTCAGCAAATCTATCATAATCACTTTCTGATAAGTATTTTTTAACACTTTATGCACCTATCTCTTTTCAATTTTAACCTGACTATACTTCCTTAGGTCCCTGATGAGGATGTGATGAGTCTGGGTAAAAGAAACTTCTGAAAGTATGTGTGCATTAAGTTGTCTGTACTTTTTTTCCACTAACAAGAATATCCTGACAAACGAGGAAATTAGACTGCTTTGATATGGTCCAGTTCTGATAGAACCATTAATGCAACTTGGTTTATCTTTCAGATACTTACAAACAGATCATATAATGTTTTGTTCCAAAATCAGTCCAGGTTTTCCAGAGTCTATCAAAGATAACATGACCAGGCTTTAACTCTTATCCCTGAGAAAGTTATTTGTATACCTTTAATCAGTCTTGTAAGATCTCAAGCTAATTGCTGAAGATTCATCAAGTAATACCCCCAGATCTTTTAAGGTTATTTTTTGATGACCTTGATGACATGCATAACTGCAAGTTAACTAAATGATCTTGATATTTTTACTGTCTTCTGGAGTCTCTTTTTATCTGCTTCTTGTAAATATATCATGGATAAACTACCTTCCAAGTTGGTCTCAGTCACTGTTAATTAATTAATATCGTCCTTCTCTTTTCCTCTCACTGAAGAGTACTTTAGCTTAAGAATCACTTTCTGCCATTTCAAGCAGTCTGCATGTTATTGCAACCCTTTTCTCTTGTAGTACATCTAGCATCTGGAGCAGCCTTACTTCCATCTATGCTTCACCAACTCCTCTTTTCCTTTTTTCTTTATTTGTTTTTGTTTGTTTGTTTGTTTGAATTTTGTTTTGCTTTTTCCCCTAGCTTCCCTGGAAAGCTGTTAATGGCTTCTAGCATTACTTTCTTGTTTTATTTCCCTCTTTCTTTTACTATGGTGTTTTTAAACAGTCTTATTTACCATTACAAAATGCAATGGTTTGGAAGTCTTTTTCATCATGGTGGAAAACAAGATAAAGCTGTACTGCCTGCCCTGCAGCAGGCTGCATACAGACAAAATTGCTAAAAGGCAGCTAGAAGGCTCTAGGAGATATCTCTGGGCCTAAGTTAATTCTGCTTATTCGCAGTGAATTCACACCATCAGGAGCCCAATAAGGGTGAGGTTTTTAAGCAACTTCTTAATGAAGCTCTTAAACAGGTGACTAATAGAGAAGTTGGAGCTTGCACGGGCTGACATTTGGTGACACAATATCTGGATTTACCCTTAAATTACCTTGTCACAAAGGATATTGTGTGTCAAGGTAACACTAAGTGCTAGGCTACTACAGAGAGGAATAAAAAACTTTCAATGAGCAATTTGTAAAGCCCCTTTCTTTCTGGCTTACTGGAAAATCTCACAGTGTGACAAATGCCTCAAACAGGTCATTATCAATTTAGTCATTCTATTCAGTCAATAATATTGTCCAACAACTTTGGTTCTGAATCTAACACCAGCCCTGGTAAAATAATCCTATTTTTGCTTCCTCAATAGGCTAAGGGGATTTGCAGACAAAGTCCATATGTACGCTTGTGTTTGCCGAACCAACGTTTATTTTCAGTGAGACCTTTCTGTAACTTTAGCTTAAATGCTGTAAGAGGGGCTTTGCTGTAAACCCTTTACCAAACAACAACAAATCCAGTCAGTCAGCTAACCAACAGAGAAAGCCCACAATCTTTTAATAATAATAAACCATGGTTGGATAAAATTAATTTTAAATACGTAAATATAGACTGTAGAATACTGTATTCCCTCATTCATATACATGCATATTTTAATGAAGTGTGAATCAAATACCTATTTAGCAAGTCATGTTGCATATTCTACAAGAAGGATTGTCTGTATTTCTGCCTATTATAGAGATGGTAAAACCAGTTTGCCTAAACTGAAATCATTCCATTCCTTATCTCCTGTGGTGTTAAGAAGCTGTTTTGATGCAATTTTCCAGGTGGTATTTACAGCACAGGTATCACTAGGAGAGAGAGAAAAAGCAAGAACAACAATAGGAACACAGACAGGAGGCAGAAGACAAAAAAGAAGAGGAGAGAGAAAGAAAACACAGGAATGGAAACACTATGTGCAAAACAAAGAACTAAATCAGGATTCATTTGTTTCTGAATACTGGAACCCAAGCAGAAGGTAAATCTCACTTTCATTTCTTTGGGCATTGAAATATTTGAAAATATTTCTTATATATATGGGAATGTCCACTCAGAGTACTCTGGAAGATTTTTTGCCACGTCTCTACTTCAGAGTACCTTTGAAATTTAATGTTTGGCTTCTGCCTTGAAGTGGTGTGGGGTTGTTTGTTTGTTTTTCAAGTGTCATTTGTTGATTTATTTGATTTTTTCCTAACCTTAGATTACATCTACATCTGTGATAGTACTCTGTGAGAACACCATTATATATGAGTTTTCTTACTGTGCTGTTGCTGCTATTATTGAGTGAGAAACAAGATTTTTTAGTTCCCAGCAGCCACAGTAGTTTAGCATTCTGTATCTGAGTTCAGTACAGCCCTCACAAAAGGACACACTTCTGCATAACATGGAGACAGACAAAATGTAGGAAAAAAAAAAAAAAAAAACCAAAAATTGGTTGGAGATCCCAGCCTCCAAAATGTCAAGGTGTTGGTATTCTTGTTCAGGTTCCTTTTCTTTTTACCCTGTCGACTGTCCTTGGAAGATAAGGAAAGATTAAGGTGTGTTGATGGCTATTCAGTAGCCAGGTTGTAATGTTCAAATTGAAATAGATCCCTCAAAGCTGGCCATTATCCTCTGGTCAAATAGGAGGAAGGATTGTTTAAAACCAATTTGATTCTGCCTCTGACATACAAGCAATTTATCCCAAAACTCAGAAAGATACTTTACCAAAACTCTGTACCAAACCTCACCAGTCACAATATCCTTTCCTAGTTGCTCTCACAGTAGATATGTGTCACCTCAGGGTAAATGGCGAAATAATGAGTTAGCCTGAAAGTGACAGTTTCTAAGAAAACAGAGTAAGCTGATGATGGACAGCAAATCAAGCGTCTATTGGCAGCAGCCCCCTGAGGTGCTCTGATATCTAATTGTCTTTAGGGCTGAGCTCTAAAGAAAACTTTCTAATCTCTATGAGAAGTTTTCCTCTCCTCAGATGACATCTTGCAAAACACTTCTTTGAAGTGTTAGCCAAAGTTTGTAGGGCCACGATGGCCATAGATCTGTAACCTCAAACCTGTTTATGGCTATCCTTGTGAGAAGCGTTTCCTGAGCTCCACTAAGTTATGGCTTTCTGTTTCACTAAGTTAGGTATTTCCTTTCTTTCTTTGCTGATTCCCGACGGAACATAACATGCAGTATCTGTTAAAATAATTGTTTCCAAGCAGTTTGAGTCTAATGCTCAGTGGATATTCTACTTTACCATTCAACCAACAACAACTGAAGATCTTTAATGATCTAATACAAAGTGCAGGAAACAGTAGGCAATGGAAAAGCAGTTCTCATCAACTTTTTAGCCTCTGACTCAGTCTCCAGTGCTTACCCTTTCATTTGCCTCCTTGCTATCAGAGTCAGTGTTCTCATTGACATGTTCATGGGTGAGCTATTATAGAATCATATTGATCAAAAATATATCCCCCCTCAACCTCCTCTCCCCCTTCCAAAAAAAAAAGCCCATATGAACAAGGGCAGCTGGTAGCATAGCTGACTGGATCAATGTCAGAGAAGAGCTCACTAGCCGTTCCACTTTCCAAGAATTTGCAAACACAAAAACAGGAACAGAAACACTACAGAAAGGTTGAGTCTAGAGACAAAATGAGTCAGAAGCTCTGAAGCAAGATGAAAAGAGTGTTATTCAAAATTGAGAGCATGTTTCTCATCAGGTTGGTGAGGGAACCTGAATTACTAAGTTCCAAAGACTCCTGTTATGAAATCTTTGGGAGAGAGAGGAGGATAGGGGCAAAAAATAGTGATTTAGGGAAAGTAAATTAATCATTGTGAAATAACTTACAAGCATCACTGACATATCAATGTTTCTTGCCCACTGAACGCCGTGAGCTTCTTGATCACTGAGGTCAGGGCTTGATACCTGTTATTTATATTCTTACTTCCAACTTGTGTCTTTCAGAATGAAGTCCTGTTTGGCTAAAGATGTAACAAATATACTGTCACATGTGTGACCAAATTTGGGAGAAAAACCTTCTCCTTTGATATCTGATTAGAAATAAGCAACAGAGACAAAGCACAAAATATATTAATGGTAAAATATAGGCTTTCCGCAGCCTAAGACCATCTCATTTCAGACCCTCTGTGCGCAAGCCATATTCCAGATCAATATGTGGTGCCTCTTCCAGAGCTGGGATTGGCTGAGCATGCTATTTTTTGATTAGCATTGGGTAAGAGTAGCTTTGTACACTGGAGCTTGAAAAACAGGCAGTTCAAGCATAGGATTAGAAATAGCTGGTCACTGTAAGAAGCAGGACCTCCACAGAACAATTTCATGGATGAAGTCAGTGTAGCCTTGAATTATTCTGTAAAATAAATCTAAAACCACCAGGATTGATGGTGAAAGGCAGTCTCAGCTCAAGTTTTTAAATTATTTGAAAGTTTTGTTTCTTTGGTTGTCTTTATGTGAATGTTTTCTGAGAATAAAGTTAGATGCAAGAAGTCATTATGAGACAAAGAATGATATAGTCCCTTTTGTTCAGAATTTTTTCTTATATGAAAAGTCAACTACATAGTCACGTCTAAGGAAAATTCTGCTTTGAGGATCAGTTCTTTCCAACAAAACATAATCGAATTTAAATAAAAACAATTTTGTCTACTTTAGAACTTCATTTCCTGCTGTAAATACTATGTCCAGCACCTGTTTGGATGGAGTATGTGACAACAAGCCAAACAGAAATGAGAGTGACGCTTGGGATTCATGCTTATTAGTGCCTTAATTCCTTTTGATTTTGCTGAGCAGTTGTAATTTTCTACTTCTATTAAGATCTAGCATACTCTTAAAGTGTGAAGATCTGTGCCAGTAGAGATGGCATTTGGCTTCATTTTAAGAAGTTCTATTGGATTTTTAAAAATGACGAGTCTGTTTAGTGTTTATAATTAATTGTGTTTCTTTTCAGGCATTACTTTATGGAATTGTTTTAGAATATCCTTGTGCTGTGTTTGGCTCTGGACAGAGAACTGTATCTCATTATGGCATCTTGTGTTTCTAACAGCTCCCTGGATATGCCCTGTTTTGTTATACTTAATTGAGAAGTGGGTAACTTACAGCCTCTGGGTCAGCTGTGACTTGCAATTTTGTTTCAGAGAGCCTGTGGCAGATGATAATTTTATTCTGGATAGCACCGGTGTGCGAGTTAATAGAAGGTCTACCAAAGAAATTTGAGAGGCCTGTCTCGATGAGCAAGAATGTCCCCTTTCTAATCCAATGTAGCATTCAAAGGGGCAATAATGACAGTAAAATAAAAGTTTTGTTTTGTGTATCCCTGTGTTAAGATGTGGACCAGGAATTTCCAAGTATAATCTCTATGTTAATTAGACCAGCTTTCTTTCTCCTATGGGACTAGAAATCTGCTGTTAAAAGGACTTCTGAGATAGCCTTGAAGCTATCAGCTAGTACCATAATAATAAATGATAATGGCTCTGTTGGCTGTCAGGTTGTGTTGCCATACCTGCATCTCTGGGAATGTTCTTTCTGAGGACTCAATCTGCTGTCACTCCTACCTGGTAAGGGAGAAATGCTTTTAGAATAAATTGTAGAATCATAGAATAGTTAGGGTTGTAAAGGACCTTAAGATCATCCAGTTTCAACCCCCCTGCCATGGGCAGGGACA